>PYXC01000089.1:2802500-3032500 GCA_015244755.2 Tenualosa ilisha | reverse complement strand
ACATTACAAATTGTGTGTTTAAATAGTAAAATAGTAAATAATAAAAATGAGTTGAATATTCATAAGGATTACACTTATTAATTGTTGAGGATCAAAAAAAAGATAGTTCATTCAGGAGTCAGATAATTAATTGAAATCATGCTTTGTGCAACTGGAAAACCTCAAGGATCTAGTTTGTCACCTATGTGTTATCTCCACTCTCACTATCTCACCTTCACTGAGCCATGCAAACAGGTTTTTTGCATTTATAGATTTTCTTCCCCTTTAGCCAGTCCTAATTATTATTGTTTTATCTGTCCACAAATAACCCCCCCCCCCCCCCCGGTGATCTGGTGCTGTGGGGGCTGCTAATGGAGTGTAGATATAGTAAGCCGTGCATACCAGGCTTAAGGGCTCACCACTGGCTTGGCATAGATCAAGCTCATTAGTGCAGTAGGACTGCCTACGTGGCAGTGAGGTGAGCAGTTGGAAATAGACTGGAAAGTGACAGGTCGTCATTGCTGTCTCACAATAGCAGCTCTCTTGCACTAGACGCAGGAAGCAGGGACCAAGACAGAGGCTTCTCCTTGAAGGGAATGTCGACTATATAGGTCGGCTCTTGTCAATCAGTGCACTTCTAATTTGATCTGTGATTGTGCCGTTCTGCCTTTGAAGTACCAAAAATGTCCTTTAATTGGATTGTACCTTGTTGGTGTCCTCTAGAAATATGGTACCCTTAGAGCCTGGCTCTCAGAGCTTTGAAAGGCCCTAGAGTTTAGTGGGCTATAAAGGCCCCTGCACTCAGCTTTGGGCCTGAAGCCCAAACCCCTGTGGGACGCTCTCTGAGCTCCCACTCTCCCCTTGTGTTTTGGGAGTATAAATCTGACAGAGATTTCGGGAAGACGGTTACCTGGGAAACAGTCCTCGGGGGGAAGAGAGGGGGTGGCCTGATGGATTCATGTCTTATTTGGCCAACTGTATCATTTACACAAGAACCAGCAAATACCGCCTAGGACGTGTCCATAAAGTGTGTCCAAGGGGAAGCCCACGTCCTTGGCCTGGGAGAAGACTGCCCCTTCAGACTCTCTGTTTCGAATGGGATAAGCTCTACTCATGTGTGGCGCAAGCTTAAAAGTCAGACGCAGCTTCTGGTTCTTCTCCCAAGTGACCAACCTCTTGCCAGTCTCAAAGTCTTCTAACAACTGTAAACATTGCGTCTGTGAAGCCCCATCGGTGCCTTTGACAAATCAAACATTGGTGGATGTGCCATGCAATCTGTGGTGGTAAACAGCAGCTGGTAGCGCGGCGGGAAGCCAAGGCAGCTCGGCTCTGTGATTGTAGTCTTGAAGGGGCCGTTATCTTTGCGCTGAATGACTCTGATTATGGTCATTACGATAAGTGTGTTTTCCCCCCGGTCAACTGCCAAGGCGTCACACCACCAGCTCCCCGATTCATCTTCCCAGCGATCGGCCGAATGTGCCGACGTGGTGTTTACATCTCGCAGCCGAGAGAGACTCTGGCTCTACTCCCAGCGTTGTCTCCCTCTCCGTCAAATAATGGACCCCGTGCAGTCACGGCGTGACTTTTTGAGACTGGAATTCCCCCTGCCTGCGCCCACCAGGAAGCAGATTGCTGGCTGCCGACGAATAGGTCACTTAGTCCGCGGGGAGGAGTGCGGATAAGAATAGCTGAATGTCACTAAGTGCTGTTTAGGGTAACTTAATTAGGGGACACTTTTAGATGAAAGCTACAGAGCCTCAGCTGGTGCCTTTCAGGTACTTTGGAAGGACCTAAGGGCCCTTCTCCTTGCCCTCCCCCACCCCCCACTGTGATGAGTTGACAGAGTGCGCCTCACCTTACCTGTCCACAGAAATTAAAGGCTGAGGTGAATGATTGCTGTCATTCCATGATCTGCAAGAGTTCTGTGTGCAGATATTTTAAGCCCACAGTTTTGATTCTGTTTTGTTGATAAGTAAACATATAATAAATGTAATTGCTAAACACTGAAATTTTGAAGTTGTGGGCTTTTAAAGGCTATACTGTGAAGACTTGTCTGTGAAGACCTGTGCCAACTGGATATTTCCCCTCTCCTGCAGAATAATTCATAGATCAACACTATTATATATGGTTGGATCATCATACACAGGGAATAACGTCACTTTTTGTGCCGTTTTCTGGGTCTGAAATATGAGTTTTTTCGATGAACAGCTAGTCAGACAAGGCTGTGTTATTTATTAAGTGAGACGGATGTTATGATTGCTATTGATGGCTTTGGGAACAAGTGCCTTACCACAGCTCCCTGCCTTTGTCTGTGACACTCACTTGAGTATCTGGTCGGCTACCTGTGGTTTTGTACCTCCGATGAGTACTGCATGTGTTGCGTGATGATGCACAGATGTCTGGTAACAGGGTGATGTACCAAGATTCTGGTGAGTGATGAGTTTGAGAGATTACCTGGGGCTACACTTAAATGCACCTCAAGGCGCTTACTGTTCCATAGCACTGGCCTAACATGCAAGACCTCTGCTAACCTTACAAAATCGCGGAGAGACGATGAAAAATGTTCCACAATAGACAATTGCCGCCCCATTGCTTTTTTCTCCATTGGCCTGCTGTTTGTCATCCATAATTGGCATGTCATGCTGTGGAGGCATCCCTGATGGTAGCCACAAAGCTCTGTGAAGATCTATTTCTCACGTTGAGCCCCTTCAATTCAGATGAAAGAGAGAGAGAGTGAGAGAGAGTGCTTTTGACTTCAGTCTAATAGCGGTTTGACCCAGCTAACTTCGTGGGCTGCTTCTCTTCCCACATGAAACGCATGGAGCCCGTCCAGAACACTTCATTACTGACAGAGACCTGCGCTAGTTACCCATGTGGGAGTTACACCTTGATTGGTTTCCCATCAGTGTCTCAGAGAAACAGGGCTCTGATAAAGCCAATTCACCGCCTGCATATGAGGTTGCCATGGTCACGCTTTGTTTTATTTACTGCCGCAGTGTGTGTGGAGCATAACTTGCGTAGAAACCGGCAGTGACATTGTAACCTGTGAATAGTTTAGCAGAAGTCACCGGGCAGTCATGGACTAAGAGGACAACTCGCTTGATCTTGGATGTCAATTATTTCAGTTGCAGCTGTTGTATTGGCTTTCCTTTTTCGAACAGAATATTTCTTTCATGTTAAAGAACTGGGGTGTTCTGTGTTTGTTTTATGTGACATTTTGTACTGTTTAGTCTCACGTCTAGTAAATTCATGTCATTTTAGCATAATTTGTTTTGATAGCACACTAGTCAGAGGGAGATACGGTCCAAAAACGATTCCATTAACACTGCAAGATATGTTGAATCAACATTGCCTTTGTAACAGAGGCAAGTCCTTGTACTGCTAAGGGAAACGAACATAGTAAAATTGTGAAATGTGTGCATTTTTGAAAACAGCTATTGTAATTGGTTTGTGAGAAAAAGAATACTCTGAATTTGGCAGTGAAACCTTGACTTTCGAATCCAATGAAAACAGAGTCATTTCTGAGGAGAGAAAAAACATTCAAACATTTCTTGGGGACAAGGTTACCATCATTGCAATGATGAAAGTTCCTCCAACCTCATGTTACCTTAAACTGTAAGCCTTTCTTTTTAAATTCTCTCACATTCAGTATTGCTTAGCCAAATGTTCAAAAAGGAGAAACTGTGTGGCCTGACGCAATAAAAAGTTTTGTTTATCCCATGTATGATATATTCCTGTGTAAGAGGAGTCATTATTGGAGCTTCATGATGACAAAAACATGCACACGCATGTGTGATCTACCTTGTCGGATTTTACTGTTGTCTGATTGAAACAGAGGGGCAACTACCAGCTGCTTTGCTCCCTTCAACTGACCAAGATATCACCTGCCATAGCAGCAATCAAGCTGCGAGTTTTGACCTTTGTTTTGGACGGCCTAGCAAAACAGCAACACCACACACTGTCCATAGTTTATTTGTTGTTGAGATACTGTTGCCAAGATACTGACAGCTGACTTCATAATTCAATAGAACTTTTGGATATTGAAGGTAGCATGACAGATACCTCTACACTGCCCTCAAATTTGGCAAAGCTAAGTTACCAGAGGCAGAATTTTATAGAAATATTAGATTCAAACTTGCCTCAGTGTCTTGGTGCCACCAATCTTAGAAGGCAAGATATTTTTCCATTTTGGATGGAGTTGTTATGTCTTGAACTTAGGGCATGGAATCTGCAGAAGTTACTTAAATTAATTTCCAAATGTGGAGAAATGGCACAATTACTCAGACTAATGTACACTATGTATGCAAGCCGAAGCGATATTAATTTTCCTTCGTCGCAAATTTGTGTTTGGCAGCTGATTGTACCTGGGGGTTTTAGTAATTGCTGTTTAAACACATTAAATTCCATCCATGTGCTGAATAGACAAGCTTTAATGTCCACCAAATGCATATTTGTCTCTGTTGATTTTAATACATTTTCCAGCAGGATTACTTTCACAAGATGATATAAGATGCAGCACTGTTCGTGTAGTTTAGACTCAAACTGCTCAGGACATTAACTGATCTTCTCTGATGACTTTCTGGCATTTGGGAAGTTCTTTAGCCATGAAGTTAGACCGCAGTAATGTAATTTTGGCCGGCAAGGCCCTCAAAGCCAATAGTTTAGCCTCAGAGTAGAAGCAGCACCACTATCTCTTTAAGCAGTACAAGGATATTATTACCCTTCAGGTTTTGTGTATATTACTAAAGTGGGTCATTTACTTTTCTCTTTCAGGCGCTTGATAGTGGGGATTTGAAATGCTTATTTCCTGTTTGACGCGTTTTGACCTTGCATGTCCTTTTTGGCCTTCGCTCACAATCAGGACATGTGACCCATTATGTCAGCCAAGTCACTGTTGTATACAGCTGCTGTCATTGCTGAACGTCTGTTTTCCTTTCATCGTTAAAATATGTTCCCCTGAAGTTAAGCCATTTTTTTCCCTACTAGTGTGCCTGTGAATTTGGTCACTCCTCCGGCTGTGGTTGTTACTCGGCTCCTCTGCTGTTGCTCATGTGTGTCGTGTGAAGTGCGTGGAGGAGGAAGTTGGCTCCAGTCTGGTCCTCTCCCTCCGGCACACCTTTCGGCTCCCCTCATCTCCTCTCCTCTTGAGTGGGAAGAGGCTGGATCAGGATGGGCCATTTTTTTTCCTCTCTTTTTCTCTCCGTTCTCTCAACGTGGGGGGGCCGTGATCACTCTGCCAGGCCAGATGTGCAAAGACGTCTCTCCCCCCCAATCTTGATAAATGGTGCTGGCACGACCTAGCCCAGCGCCTCCTTTGAAGGCAAGTGTTCGGGGAATCTATCAGGTTAGAGGCACTTAAAAACGCCCTTGCCCTGGCCAAGTGAAATTGGAATACCTATCCGCTTTCTCTCTCTGCTCCGCTATTCTCTTGGCCCTGCTCATCCCCACAGCCTCCCCCCATCCTTGCTCTGACCACCACCATGACCATCAACACCACTGGGCTGCCATTCCCAGTTCAGAACGGAATGCTCTTTAATTAGAATGAATGATCCCTTCCTCAGGAAGCTTATTTATGTTGAGTTTTTTTTCTCCTCTACTTGCTTCCCCCTGATCCACCCCTCTCTCTCTCTCCTCTCTCTCTCTCTCTAGTCCTCTCACTACCTCTCCCCTCTCTGCCCTTATTTCCCACCAAGAGTTAATAGGACTCTACCCTCTTGTGGGCCCATCTGGGAGGTGTGTGAGCATGTGTGTGTGTGTGTGTGGTTCGTTTATGAGCCTCACACTGGCACGTCTATGCCGGTGAGCCTCTTGTTTGCAGATCACCTTTGAGCTGGCGCTGACCTTTCCTTCTCCCCCCCTAGAGTGCCTCCGTGAGTTATCTCCTCTCTTTCCTCCCCTTCGCAGGGGCCGCAGCGGTTTTGTTTGGCCGGTTACTAGGCCGTCCCTCCTGTGTTGGTGGTACTGTTTGTCCCTTGCTGCGCAGCGAGTCTGCAAACAATCTGGCACAGGAGCTGTCACATCTGCACGCCTACCCCTCCTTTATTTGGCAAATGGGACCCCTTATAAATCACTGTGCTGGTGGGAAGGAGAAGACAGTGCAATCTGCAGAAGGCCCTGAACACTAAGCAGTGCTGTGAGAAAAGGCTCTCCCAAGGCTGGGGCTGTTGGCTTAGCTTAGATAGGGTTGTTACACTACAATAGGTATTAGATATCATATTTATAGGTTTATATAAGTCAGGAGATGTAGTATGATATGTCTTCCAATGCAGTAAATGCAAAAAAAATAAAAATTAAATGGGCCATTTCCAAACTTTTCCAAGCTTTCTTTTCTTTTTTTGTGACTTTGTATCCATATTTCATCAAAGGTGCACCCTTTTCTAAAAGTGTGCTGAAAGTTGATTTCAGTCATTGGCTGAATAAAACATAAATTCATAAAGCAAATTATCTTAGTAGGGGAAACCACAGCCTGTCAATTTATTGTGTTTTATGTATATGCAAGTGGGTCTTCAAGGAAAGATTGTTGATAGCATAGATTTTAATCTGCCAACATCTTTATGTAATCAGGACAGTGAAATTATGAATTGTGCACCCATTTAAATGAACATAAATGCCTTTGAGTCAAGGATAATTGAAAGAATGAGCTCAAGCTGTGAATCCTCACATTCTATTTTTCTGGCTTCTGATTATGAAAAATGAAATGATGCAAACCCCAGTAAGCCTCAGAGGACTTCAAATAAGGGCTCTCGCTGGAATACACGGGCAGATTCTGGAATGTTCCTGCCTGCCAGTGCTATGGTCTCAACGACTCCGCCACGCCCCACCCACCCCACCTCTACCCCTACTACCCTCCTCCTCCCATTTGAAGGATTCAGTTACATTATACTTTGTTCCTGAGCATGAAGTCATGACATTAATGACTAGTCCTAGCTTTCTCTTCAAACCTGAAGAGCTCTATCGCTTGTGATCTCAAAGGAACATATCAGCGGGGGAGGAGGGAATTAAAGGAGTGCATGCAGCTCCCGGGTTCACTTCTCCACGTGGTGCCCCAGCAGTCTGACAGTGTCTCGGTGACACAGCCGCTCTCTACACCCCCTCCATACCACTCCCTCCACCCACCCAACCATCCTCTCCTCTGCCTGTCGGAAAGGTGCTCCAGTGCTCCACTGTGTTCTGCCATCTGGCCCTGGTGTGGGGATGTGCCAACAGCTCAAAGAAGAGCTCCTTCCATGTCTCAGTGCCATCGTCCCAGAGGCAGACAGCTAGGCAGAGTGGATGGTAGAACCTGCCACAACTGCCTTTGGAAGAAGCCATAGAAGTTTCCAGTTGATTTTTACTTCCACCCCCTCCAACCCCTCCGCCCCCTCCCACTTTATCCTCCTCCTATTTTCCTTCCTCTTCTTCTTTTAGGTTCACTGGAGATTTATTAGCTACCTTGCACACATCTGTATAAGTGCATTATAGGCTGAGGGGCTGATCAAGTGGACAGATGAGTGGAGGGGGTTCAGCCTGCTGAGTTTGGCAGGGGAACAGTGCCTCCTCTATGTTGCGGCTTTCTTGGTCTCTCATGAGCTTGTCCTTTCATTCTCTCAGTTGACCAAGCTGTACAGTTCAAATGGCTAAACCTTCAATGAGTGCATTAGCCTGAGGTTCCATGGGTCCTGTATTTTTGTCATGCTGCATACAGGCTGCCAAGGTTGGGTCCGAACTGATGAGAAAAGAACGTTAGTCTCAGAGATCAGTCGTCTGGTTCTCCGTGGCATTTCTTGTACGCTTTATTTGATTACCTCAGTGTGTGTCCATGTTGTGTAATACCTTATGCATCGACTAATCTGTCAGCATGGGCCACAATTTATTCCCGAATGTTTACAGTGTGCATCAATCAGGCGAATTTAGACATTTCCTAGCTTAGGATATATGAAGTACCCAAAACATGTTAGAGGTAGCTGTCGCTTCCCGATGACAGATTTACCATTCCACACAGCATCTGCTGATGTTTTGAGATTGCAGTCAAGCTGAATTGCAGGACAAGGCCTGGCTCTGTTTGTTGAAGAGCTGTTTGTGACGCCCGGAGCGCTTCTAGAGAACATTGCTGAAATAACTCAAGCGAACAGCAGCCCTCTACAAAAGGAATCATCCAGATGTCACTGACTGAAGCCTTATCAGTGAGCAAGGAAGGGGGGGTTGGAGTGTGACAGAGCTCGGTGATGGCTTGAGAAAATAAGCGTATTGGATCAGGGGCGTATCTGCACCCTTTAGTGTTTGTTATTTCACACGTTCCTTAAAGAATGTGTTTTGATTCCTGTGGCCCTTGGGAAATATCTGTTTGTATGTCTAACTGGCAAATGATTAGCGCCCGGCTTATTGTCACTCAGAGTGTATTATTATAAAGACTATTTATTGATGAAAACTCTCACTACGCAGATGGCTTTGTTTTTAGGAGCATGTAAATATATGATTTCTTTGAATGATGAATGGTTTGGTGTTTAAAACATGAGATGGAGCCAACTCAATCAAAACCCAGTATGAGAACATCCAACAGCAGCTGTGCTTTCTCAGCCCTTCAACCAGGAGGTTACCTGTTTTGTTCTGACGTATTAGAACGTTTTTTACTTTGGAACATAAATGATTGGCATATCGGCCAAGTGCAGGGTATATTGCCAACTGCAATGCAAATCACAAAAGTATAGACTTTTATTAATTCTGGGCCAAGGGACTATAATGACAGTGTGAGTGAAAACAGAACTAGCCCAAACAGTATATATACAGTAGACATCAGTTACTTATCAGCTCAGTTAATAAATACGATATACGACGGTATTTCAATAAGGTATTTATAGGATAATAAGGATGTCAAACTAATGAAAAGCTATGTGTGTTTTAGGATGTAGCTGTGCTGCATGCTAATTATAATATGCATACTGTATTTATATCACAGTAATAGGATCGCGTGGAAGAATAAGCACAGTAAATAATTACGCTAATTATGTTCTGGTGTTTAGTTGAGTTGCATGAATGTAGCCATCCTTGGATCACAGTCTGTTCTAAATAAGTTGTGAGTTGTATTTGGTTGTGCTAGCAACCAGTAATTTTCAACCCAAAAGCAGGAGGACTCATTTGCTCGAAGCCAGACAGTGATGTGTAATTGGCAGTCGTGTTTTAGTATTGTGGAGACAGCACTGTCTCCATGTTATCGTCAACAGTGGGTGTTATGATCTTTAATCCTGTTGTTTGGTAGACTGTATTTATTATTTCGAGAAGCAAAGCTACTGTTGACAGAAGGATTACATTGGCGCTCTTCACAGGCTGCGTGCAACTGTGAACAAGAGTAAGCAACCGTTAATTGTTCATGCAAGTATTTTGAATCCACTCAAGGTTTAATGGGACTTTGGGGGCTTTGGAAAGTTTGTCCCGGATGCAGTTCTCAGCAGTAAGCCAAAATCCATGACCAACAAAGGAAACTCACGCCCATTAGGACCCCCCCCCCCCCCCCCACACACACACACGCACTCACACACTTACACGCACACACAGTGTTGTGCCAAACTCCACTCGTACTGTCAGCCAGTGACGGCGTACACCTTTTTATTTTCACTAACACTTCACTGGAGCTGGCCAGTAGCCGTTGCTAAGGCAGAGCAACAAAACGAGCAGGACCAGCTTGGGTGCTCGAGGCTCCGGAGTCTTTAAAAACAGAGGGGCGGTGTCTATAAAATGATTGTGGTCGCCGAGGCCCTTGTCTTTTACGGGCGTCGTGAGTTTGTCCAGGGAGTGTGTGAACTCTCCGAAGTGCCAGTCTAATGTTAGTGTTGAAGGCCGGCTTAGAGGTGACCCTGTGCTGAGGGAAGCTGTCTTGCCCAATAAGGGAGGTGGTCCACAACAGCGGGAGAGCCAGCGTCCAAATGACCCGTGAAATCCCCAAATATTTTGAATTGTATTAATCGATGGGGTTCCTCGGGGGCCTGCCGTCTTAATTGGGAGAAAGACCAGCACGCAGAGCTTTAGAGGCGGCTGGGGAGACCCTTGGGGAGAGGAGGATTCGCAATCTCCCTCGAGCCACAGCTTTCCAGCTCCGATTTTCTATTTCTCATCTCTCCCTCTCTCATTTTCTCTTTAATTTTCTCTCTCTCTCTCTCCCTCCTCTGTCTTTTTTCTTTCTCTCTGTCTCCCTCTCTCTGATTCTCTTTTATCTCCCTCCACAGTAACCCCCTTGTTACCCTCCTTTAAGTTTGTTTTCTTTACTCCCAAGGGAAGCCCTTTGGTCTTGCAAACTATCTAATCATTTAGGAAAGATTGCTTTTTTCCTTTTTTTTCTTTTTCTTCTTCTTCTTCTCCAGTTTGTTTATTTTGCCTGTTGTGAGAAAAGGCAAAAGGCTCTGGCAGCTTTCAGACCAGTGCCAGTTGGAATGATGTGTTTGTGTTGTTCCTTCCATAGGGTCTCCTTCAGTGCTGCTGGCTGGCTTGCGTAAGAGTGGAGTTTTTGGCATGGCCATGCAGAAAATGCATAAGGTGAAAGGGTAATGTCTTTGGATTGCAGGGCAAACCCAGCAGGGGATAAAAAAGGAGCCTCCCGGTGCTGCTTTGGACTCGGCTGCACGGAGCCCAGCTTTGAGTGGCATGTGATAATTGAAAATATTATATCTGCTGTGCCGTCAATGGAAAACATGCGTCGTGGCCAGTCGGACAACAGGGGTCTCGAAACTGTTAAACGCAAAAAGTTATTTTCTGGAAAAATATGCATAATTGGTGATGATATGTGTGCATTTTTTTTCCTGAAATATTTTGTGATGGTCCAAAGATACGAAAAAATTAAGGGTTTGGACTGAGCGGCTTGTTTGTCGTATGGATGCTCCCTGAATGGTCTGTGTTTCAGTAAATTACATAGATGCTGAATTAAATTATGTTGTATTTACACAATACCAAACCTGCTTATTTTATCAATAGGTCAGTTTATCCAATTGAGAGGCTATTGTCATTGAAACATATATTAGGGTGGATATGATTTTTTAAAATTATAATTAAGAAAATAAGATTAAATCCAAATGAAAAAATATTTTCTTCTATGTCTGTTTTCCAAAGTTACCACATTACAACAGTGTGTCATTCATCTGTCACAGGACAGGGCATAACCAAGGACTGTAATAAGAGATAAAAGTCTATTCAGATATTATTCAGTGTCATTGATTCTTTTATGTTTTGTTATTACCTAATACTACAGTGGACTCAGACAAAGACTGAAGTGTGGCTGAGCTGCATTGTTTAATTGAATTGCCTCTCTGCTCTGTGTGTGTTGGACCTCAGCCAAAGCTGTGATTTGCTGTCTAAGCGACCTCTTCTGCTTCAGTTATGAAGGTGGGACTTCCCCGGAAATTACTGTAAATATCCAAACTCGTCGTCAGCAAAGAGAAAATTTATTGACCTGTTTTATCCAAGAGAGGGTCGCCATGGGGAGGCTTGCTGCGTGGATGTGGATATGTCAAAACCTAGACGTTTTCCCTTGAGTACGCAAAACAGCAGCTATCACAGTCCAAAATGAGGGTACTGGTCAGTTCAACAGAGGCTGAGAGAAAGGGGCATTAGTTGCAGCTCTTTACTCACTTCGATGGTTCTTGGGCTCTTTATTCTAGATTGGAATGTAACTTGTCAGAAGGCCTCTCCAGCTCATAGCAATTGATTATGGAGTAATTTTATTCTTTGGGGTAGGAAGTAGGGAATGTACTCTGAAAGCGTACACTAGAAATGTGCTCCAGTTTGACAAACACAGAGCTTTAGCTTGGAGAGCTTTAGAGTGAGCTTCTGAATGGTAAACAGGCAAAGTAAACACACTGTCTCTTGCTCCTCTGTGCACCACTCATCTTCTCACATGTCGATACATGAAAGACGAATTAGTTGCCAGCATTCTTCACGCGGCAATAAGTGTGTTTACGTCCCAGGCAGTTTACATTTCTTCTGCCTCCAGATTTGTTGGAGAATGTATTGGTATTGGTGACCAGGGAATAGACCCAGCAGCCCCAAACCTCAGAAGGATCAGCCCCTGAGGAAATGTTTGGATCTGGAGCATAAATGATGGCCTATGTGTGTTGACGCTGACTTAGTGCAATGAGAATAGTCCAAATAACCCCGATACATACGACAAACACAACTGATGTCACCAAGACAACTTTTGTGCTAGGCCAAATAGTAATAAAAAACAGGCAAAGTCTGACTTTGAATTAATGACTGGTATTGTTTGTGAGCCGTCAACCGTGTGCATTGAGTGTAGTGGAGAGGTAGGTGGGCTGAACTGGATGTGTAGACAGTCCCCCACTCATACGAATCCACACATGGAGCATTCACTTCCCTGACTTTACCAAACGCCAGATTAGACATGGCTACTTTTTAGCCCGTCTGGTTTTTACATATGAAAACAATATTATACACATCCATGGCTCACAGCATGCAGAGTGCACCACCATTGATTGCACATGGTCTCTTTTTTTCATAGTTACAATGTAGTTATGGAATCTGATATTGTTATAAAAATAACACTAATGGCATAGTTGTCTTACTAGACTGGAACCGAGGACTTTGCTGGACTTTTTTTCTGGTGCTCCATTCTCACAGCATTACTGGTGGATTAGTGGTTGAGGAGTCACCATAAATCCTAGCCTCAATAATGCACATGCTGATTATAAGGTGGCTGGTCCATTTGCCTGAGATTTTTTACCGCCCCTAACCACTCATTACTGCCTTCGTGCTAAAGACCCCGGTCTATCGGGGGAATTTTTAGTGGCCTTTTGTCACCTAAAAGTTTGACTTTAACATTCTCCACCTATGGTCCACACGGAGGTAAACAAATGACCTTAGCAGCTGTTTGCAGGGGCCTGTCTCTGTGTTTTCAGCTCTGTCTCTCGCCCTGCTCTGCTCTAGCTCGCCAGCCTGGATAGACCAGAATAGCACTCATATATTGGGTACCGGGGCGATTCGAAATAACATTTGGGAGCAACTGTTGAATGCAGAGTATATTTGTCCAGCGCCCCAGGTCTGCTCTCTCAGACTGGAGGCACTCATGTGTATGCATTGCATCAGGGAGACATCCAAATGTCAAGCAGGCCAGAGTCATTACTCAGCAAAAAAAAGAAGAATAAAACAAGGAAATAAGAAGATAGCATGTAACCTTTCTCCCCTTCACCCCCTGCAGCCAATCGGCCTGGGCATGATGTGATGCATTATGTATGTGTGGGCTGGAAGGGACTCAGCTGCGCAGCTGAGTTGTTTATAGTTTTATGATGAAATAGCATGTCTGGGAGGCTTTATTTGCATGTGCCTCTGAGGTGGGCACAGAGGGCTTGGAGGCTTATTTAGTGGTACTGCCAAAGGCCAGTGCACACTTGATAACCCCAGTGAAATCCCTGGGGCGATGTGCAGTATGTCTGTGAATAGCTGTGGTGCTGGCTGGAGTGCGCACATGGCTTTGGAGAGCTCTTGCTGGATGCACTGTGTTGTGTGGGGAAACCAGTGCAGATTTGCTTGGCAGTGAGGATGATTAAATCCTGAGGTTGGCGTTACTCACAGCCTAAGTCATCACATAGGCACTATGGTGCAGCTTGTGTAATATTTGTCACTGCACAGTGTACTAGTTGGTGACACTTGGGATACATAAGTGGTGTAATAATGAAATGAATATCAAAATAAATGGTTGCATTTGGAAGGTAGTCATGGTGTCAGTTGGATTTGTCACAGCCTTGGTAACTTGGTGTTAGCCTGTATGTGACCACTGTTTAAAGATTGCTGATATTTAATGTTTAGTTCTGGTTTTGATGTTGTTTTTTTATAGTACATGAGATCAATGTTGTATACAGGTAATTGTGTAAATACATGATTTGTGATCTAAATAATGAGAAGGATTTTTACATATATATATATGTATATATATATATATATAAATGTAGATTGAAGCAGTGTAGTTGAATAAGGCTCAAAACCTGAGCAGCATCTTGTGTGCTCTGTTTGAAAAGCTTGATTTTAAATTAGTGAACAACATTAGAGGACAATTTGTCTCTGAACTGTTATCCATACAGCCAAGCTGATGAAATTCATCTTTTGGCAATCATTTACATCTGTGACTTTTTGTCTACCACTGTGGGAATGCTGGCTATACAGTCTGATGTGTGTAAATGAGAAGCATTTTAAAGAGGAGGTGAAGTTGGTGCTCCCTCGCCAATATAAATATTGAAACGGCAAGATGTTTTCCATTAGTGTCCAGGGCCGAGTACAAAAATTAGAGATAGGTTCTGAGTGTTTGAAAATGAACTTCGGAGTTCAGATTAATCAAGGTGTTAATGTAAAGTTTCAAACAGTCAGCGATGAAGAAAATTTATACTTAAACTGAGTTATGGTATGTGTTTGCGTTGAAACAAATCAGCCTTGAAATTCAACCATGTTTCGCCTAGGGAACTCAAGTTCATGAACATAACTTATAAGACTTAAGATACTGTGCTGTTCAGATGCTACTGCATAGGCATACTAATAAGGCATAATATATTATGTTTTCTTTTAATGCATGGAAAAGTTGAACTACTCACAAATGGTTAAATGACAAAAATAGGAGTCTTGAGATTAATTTAGACCTCACACGTTCCATGCCGCAGTCCTCGTCTGTCTAGTCGTTGTATTCATTTCCTCAAGTATGAAAAGATTGTTCTCTGCTGGTGTGAAGACTAATTAAGCCACTGAGGGACACAAAGAAAAACTTTATGTTTTCACCCTGGATCTCCTGGATCTCTTTGAAGCAGGCTCTGATGTTAATTCTGGATCTCATAGACTTGCAGCGGTATTCATAAACACCACTCAGATGAGTTTCACTGAGATGTACCTCTGTTATACGTACAGCAAACTGGGTGTTTTCAACCTGACACTGAATCTGGTTTTAAAAAAGAATCAGAATTGTTTGTTCGCCAAGGTTTTCACAAGGAAAAAAACAAGGAATTTGTCTTGATAAAAAATTATGGCTGATTTGGATGGCCATAATAAAAACAATAAATATCATGTCATAGAAAATAGATAAATATAAAAATAAGGATAAAGATTAAAAAAAAAGGGGGGGGGGGGTCAGTTTGTTTGTTGTGTGATCTGTGGTGCATGACAGCCCTCGACATCGCTGCCATCTTGTGTTGACACCACATGGATTTAAGGAGGGGATGAGGTGACAGTAGCTTCAGTCTGTGTGTGCAGGAATCCTCTGTTTCGGTCCAAGTCCACAGAAGTGCCAGAATTAGGAGCCGAAGGAGCCAAATGTTTTTGCAGTGTTAAGTGTTGCTCTGTGTTTGCATTCATTATCAAGAAAGAGAAATGACTTTCTGTTCTTTTTGGGGGGGGGGGATTCTTTTTCTTCTGGAAAAATCCTTCATCTTGGTGATGAAGAGTTATAGGTTGTGACTCCCCTCCGCATTTGTTTAACCTTGCATGAGATGGGAGCCTTAGTTCTAGAGTCACAGCGGACCTCCCATTTTGATTCGGTTAGCGCGTGCATTGCTGAAACATTATGAAAATTACGTAGGGCTTTTTATCAGATCCAGAGCAGGGGCCTGTGCTCCACGAAGCCATCTGAAATCAGATGTTGGGGTGAAATGATGCCGTTTGTGCTGAATAGATGCTCAAATGGTGCATTCGTCATCACTCATCTTTGTCAACTCTGAGAGTGGAGGACAGTCCCCCTGTAGTGCTTGGCCATGTACATTGCCTGGTTACATTTCAGTGGTGCAAGAAGGGCCCAGTTTTTCCCTTAGGCCTGAGGCTGAATCACAAGGGGTTTTTGCGGAGAGACCACTTCACCAACGGGAGCCTGCCGGGGCGTCAGCTAGTCAAACCAAATTCATTAAGATGTCTAATCCACAAATCTTACTTTTCCTGACCTCAGCTCCCGATGGTACCGTCCATAACTTTAATTTCAGCTCTTTGGCCAGCGCAGCTGCGTTGGTGGTCACAGCGGCCTCCCTATATTGACTTATAAAGTTCTCTGATTGTGTGCGGGCCCCTGTTATAAGAAATTCCTCTCACCCCCTCTGCCAGATCTTGATAAATTTGTTCAAACGAAGTAAAAGAATAATACCCTCCTATTTCTGGAAAGCCTGTTTCGTGTTTGCTAAGTCAGCTAATACCCTCCTCTCTTGTGTGAGCCCGGCGTGACAATAGAAGAAGTAATTTATGGGTCTCGTCAAGATTTATTGCCAAGCTCTGCTTAGTAACATATATGAGATCTGAGAAGAAGTAAGGTTAATAAATTAAACCAGAATCATGGTTTAAAGTCATTATCTGGGTCTCCCTCATGATTAGTGGACGTGTAATCTTCCCAAGTGTTAGGCTTCACCGCAGATTGAGTCTTGGGACCACATCAGGATTATCCACGGCTTTCTTTTTAAAAGCCCATAATTTACCCGAGCGTTTCCATGGGTGCAAACATGTTACACCTGCAAGCAACTTCTGAGCAACTACCCCCCCTCCCCCCCATGTGCCTTTGTGTTCTCTCAGCTTTAGCCCACCATCCAAGAAGACTGTCCCATGAGGATTTTTTTTTTGTGGAGGAGGGGGTTGAACTGCAGGACTACAGAATTTACTACTTATGTGGCCTTTGAGATCCCATGTGCGTGTGTGTGCGCATGTGAGTGAGTGAGTGAGTGAGTGTGTGTGTGTGTGTGTGTGTGTTTGTGTGTGTGTATGAGTCGAGTATGTGTAAATTTGTTCATGTGACATGATGTTTTGCCATCAGACGTAACAATGGCGGAGTTCTTGTCAGTGGGCAGACCTGCAGCTTGTTATGCTGAGGGGATTTATGATCGCTGACTCAGCGCTCCCTTCAGTGGTATGCCTGTGCGCAACCATCGAAGATAATCCATCACCAAAATGGGGGCTGGCAGTATTCAGCAGTTTGCCGTGGATCACGGTCTTGTGCAAGGGACCTTTGGTAATAAAAAACAAGAGGCTACATATCTAGTGCTGCACGCCTTTGCGCTGCACGGTTACTTTGGAAGTTTTCCCTTTGTGCCGATCACTTGTTTGTGAGGAGAACTTGAAGCCTAGGTAGACATATATAGTGTTCATTACTAGTAGTTTGCTTGATGGATCCTACACACCAGTGACTCACCTTGTTCTCTTCCTGACTGTGTTTGCCGTAAACAGACAGGGATAAGGAGCCAACAGAATGTCCCAGAATAGACCTGGGGGAGGAAGAAACACCCAAATGTTATCTGGGGAAACTTAAAGAAAATAAATGACATCACTCTCTCTCTGTCTCTCTCTCTCTCTCTCTCTCTCTCTCTATCTCTCTCTCTCTCTCTCTCTCTCTCTTTTCTCTCTCTCTCTCTCTCTCTCTGTCTCCATGACTCTTTCTCTCTCTAAGAAAGGAAGAGACTTCCTGTTTACAGAGTATCCACCCCAGCACAAAAGAGAACCTTTCTACATGTCAAGTTGTTTCTATCTACCACTAACTTTTTCCCACTTCATGTTCTTTTTGAAGAGCGGTGTTAATAGTGTTGTATGCTTGAAGGCACCATGCATACTTCAGTATGAGCTGAATATTCCCATTCTAATTTGACAGATGGCCACGTATTTGTCATTTGGCGCAGACCTTTTCCTCTAAAGCATGACTGCTTTTGACAAGCTGATTATTGGACTTGTGCTCTGTACAATATTTCACAATACGAACCCTCCATATGGGTTGGTTTGTTGCTAGCTTTGATCTCTGAGATGGGGGGGGAGGGCAATGGTCCTAGCATTTTTGTTTGTCAGAGCTTGTTAGAACAGTCATCGGCGCTGGACAGAGAGAGCAGTGTGTTGTGGGTAGAGGATGACTGACGCACTGGTCTTTGGATAAGGACTTTGCTGACAGAAGGTCAGCGCTGTGGTGGATGGCTCAGATGCAGTTCCTCTTGCACTGGGGGCTGATTTGGCCAGCGTGGAAAAAAAAGGGCTCAGCGAACACAGATGTTGAAGTCGCTGCTGTGGCCGAGATCGAAGTGCTCTGTGTGCACTGTGTCTTTGTTAGCAGTGAGCTGCGCTCCAATGCTCCAGTGCTCCCACACTGACAGCACCTTCTATTTCACGGACCTCACAGACCTGTTGTTCCCTCATCCACCTCCGCGCTTGGACACACACACACACACAGACACACACACACACACACACACACACACACACATGTACAAGCAGTCTCACAGACGTTGTTTTAGGCGCTTGCGCTAACTCTCCCACTGAACACACACACACACACAGTCACTCACAGGCTGAACACACACAAACACATCTGGAGCTGAGATATGATTGATGAGAGAGTTCCGTTGGAGGTTCCCTCGAGGCCGGCTGCCTGTGCGAGACTGAGGAGGCCGAGATCTGCAGACGGCAGCCTTGGACCCTTATCTCTGTCTGTTAGACCCCTCTCCTGGTCTCTCTCTCTCTCTCTCCCTTAGCACACACACACACACAAACACGCACACACACACACACACAGACACGTACACATGCACATGTCACATTCACAAATGTCCACATATATAAATATACATTTATAAACATAAATCTGCCTGTCCCTCTTCCTCTCTGTTTTCATCTGTCTCTCTCTTATCAGTCTGTTCTCTCCTGTCAGTGTGCCTATCTTTCTGTCAGCCCTCCCCCTTCTCTCCCTGTCTTGTTGTGTCGGTGTGGGGGCGAGTTCTGTCTGGATCTCTCTCTGTTTCTCCCTCTCTCTCTCCCTCTCTCACACACACACTCACTTTCTTTCTCTCTCTCTCTGTTTCTCCCTCTCTCTCGCTCCCTCTCTCTCTCTCACACACACTCACACACTCTCACTTTCTCTTGCTCTCTCTCTCATACACACTCACTCACTTTCTTTCTCTCTCTCTCTCTCTCTCTCTCTCTAAGTCACCGCCCCCACATCTAAGCTCATCAGCCTCTGGGTTCTGTACAGATGGCTGTCTCTCTGGACTGTCACCAGCCAGGAACTTTGCCAGTGGCAGAATCAATCAAGGCCCATGTTAATGTGTTTATTACTGAACCACCACCATTGGAAGCCTGTTTGCTCAGTCACATATGGTTTTTCGATGAAATATGTCTCTCAATAACGACGATTAACTTGTGAGTCTTAATTTTATTACTTTTGAATGTTGACAATCAATTATACTAATTCTAATGGGGTGTGTGGTATTTAGGTTGTGTATTCACTGTTCTCTGTTCCATTCTGTTCTGCACACTGCTTCAGATGATTAGACTATGACTGAGATGAGAGTATGATGCCAGTCGTTCATTAATTATGAAAGGCTTCCCGCTGATTATTTTGCAACTGTGCTGCAAATTATTTTTTAAAACTCAAGCAGCTGATGTGTAAAAAGCGTGCGGTCTGAACCTTTAGTGGCATGATCTAGTAAAAATAACAATAATAAAAATATGTGAAACTCTCTAGACTGACCCATTTTGCCAGGAAAAAATAATCAAAGAAGGCCAATGTAGCACCAAAGGGACACCTCCCTGAAGCCCTCTCTTAAGGGTAATTACACTCTTATTTGAGGGTGCCCCGTTGTGACAGAAAACAGCCTGGTGGTGTCTATCACTGCCAAGGGAATAGCCTCTGTTTCTTCTCTCTCTCTCTCTCTCTCTCTCTCTCTCTCTCTCTCTCTCTCTCTCTGTCTGTCTCACTCACTCACTCTCTCTCTCTCTTTCAGACTCTCACCATGTTCACCCGAGTGCCTCTTTAATGGGTCCTCCTGAGGATTGTGGCTTTTCTGAGTCACACATCTTTACATGGCCCTCGCTCTGGCTCCACAGACACCCTGCTCCTCGGGTTTCTGATGGTGGGGACAAAGCCAGCCGCTGAAAGGGTGTTGGACGTGCTGCGACGTGTGATTTTATATAGTGTTCAGGGCCTGGGGCGTACAGTATACGGCCTGAGATAGCCAGGGTTTTGGTGCAGAGTAACTCATGTTGACGCAATGCAGTGTGACTGTCTCACATGATTCCTCATGGTCTTTTTTAATGTGTGTATATGGTATGCATCAGACCATGGTGTTGAAAGGAGGGCGCCTTATTTTCTTAATGTTTACCCGTGAGTTTCAACCTCGTCCAATAGTGTCTGCTTCACCCCGGGCATATGCACGGCTCAATTAATCACCATTAGCAGGGCATGACTGTCTCTTTGTGTGCTGAGTGGCTGCTTGTGCACTTGAGCAATTGTGCACATTGTAATGTCGTCTGTGCACATTGCAGACGGTCCCTGACCTGGCCGAGGGGGACTCGGCTCAGTTGCAATCACGCAGAGAATGAGTCTAATGACATCTAATGAGCCCCTGCACATGGCCAGACAGCCTTATGAATCAACCCCAGACAGGCCCGCATTAACATGAGCACAACACACACAAACACACACACACGCACACACACACCACACACATACACAGAGAGAGAGCGGGAGAGAGAGTAAACGACTTGTTTTTATCACGAGCAAAGCCTTCAGTGCTTCTCTCTAAGCTCTGTGTGTTGTACAACAACAACAACAGGCAGAGGTGTGTGTGTGTGTGTGTGTGTGTGTGCGTGTGTGTGTGTGTGAGTGTGAATGTGAGTGTGTTGTATGAGCCTGAGGTGTCTAGAGGCTGAGAGCTGATGGTGATAAGAGGAGAGAGGGCCCCTGAGTGACAGGCGGTGTAGATGGATGGAGTTCAGCAGGGGGGGCGCCACCCTGGCACCTGGATGATGTGGTTAGTCACGCCGAGAGAGAGAGAGGGAGAGAAAAAGAAAGAGAGAGGGAGAGAGACAGCAGACTGGAGCCTGGAAGCGACTCCACCCAGCAGGGGAGACATGGCGCTCGTCAGCTCCCATGGCTTCCGCTGTCGAGAGGAGAGGCTAACCAGGCGAAATCGTAGCAGCGTCCACTGCTGCAGGCCTGTTTTCATTGGCAGGTATTAACAGGCTTTTATAACTAGCAGGCTGCAGCGGTGGGTGTCAGGTTTCCCTGACCACCGTCCAAGTTATGGAATTAAGGAACAGAAACGCACTCGCACCCGGCCGGACACACGCAAATGCACTCACCCACGCACTCCCATTTTCTCTCTCTCTCACACACACACACTTACTCACCCACACACAGACAGACTCAGACTTGCATGCAAACACATGAAGGTCTTGTATGTGTACGTAAACACTGACATGCAAGTGTACAGACTTACTTGACTGCTGACACATTCAATAGCACAAATGCCCTTTGACACGTTCAAATCACAATGGTATCAATCCTGTCAGCAATTATATTGTCATGTAAACTACAGTGCAGTTTGACAACATAGAGTGCAGAGCAAGCCTCCTTTTTGTCTTTTATCATGAGGGGTCTCCAGGAAAATCAGAACCAATAGGTGATGCAATAGCCCTTGTTTTCCTGAAACGTTCGGCCCAGGGGTGAGTGAGTGTGTAGCCGAGTGTGTCCCAATCTCATTCATTGCCGGTGCTTTCTGGCACACACCTCTTCTAACATAATAAGGAGGTGTGTAAAGTGTATGTGTGTGTGTGTGCAGGAGTATGGCTGCTGAGTGAGCCCTCTACCCAGGGCATGTAATTAAGTTTTTACAGGCTCCGACGCTGACTCGTCTATGGGCACTGAGCTGATGCCGTAGCCTCGCACGGAACTCTCGATGGGAGAATGGACATAAAGGCTGCGGCCAAAAAGGATTGGATGGGACTGCGTCTACCCGGTCTGCGTTGTTATTACTTGATGTCTCAGGCTCAGCTGATTTTGGGGCAGCTGAGGAGGAACGGTTCGTCCCCGTCAAAAGAGCCTCTGAGAATGGGTTGAGCCGAGTGCCAAATCGAGAGTCAAATTCGAAGTTGAAGTCGATCCCTTTGCTTTTCATCGGCCATGCCGAGCCCCGCCACGCATGAGCAAGGCTGTGCCTCCCTCACTCCCACCAGCACAGTGGAGTGCAGGCTTCCATCCATGCGCCCGGAGCGGAGAGAGAGACCGAGGGAGCGTTTTTTGGGCAACACTCCCTCCACGGTTACGCTCAAGGTCAGGGGTTTTTGAAGGCTCCCGTGCCCGCATTAAACGGAGTGAAAGAGAGCAGGGAGGGAGCACGGCTAATGTTAATGTTGGTGACCAAGCATAAATAATGCTGTCAGAGGAATTAGTGTTTTTCCTGTGCAAGCAATTTGGATGAGGCCGCAAGAAATGCCTCTGTCCACCAGCCGCGTCCAGGAATAACAGCCTGTACAATTGAAAGTAAATCGATTTCCACTCAGAGGTCTACAGAGAAAGACGCAGCTTTGTAGAAAAAGAAAACTTTTCCTTCCAAGGTAGTCTTTCAATCCTACTCAATTCTCATCACTTTCTTTTTTGCTCTTTCTTTTTCTGTCTCTTTCTTTCTTTCTTTCTTTCTTTCTTTCTTTCTTTCTCTCTCTCTCTGTCCCCTTAATTCTTTCACCTCTCTTTGTGCCATCTTTCTCTCCTAACTCTGTAACAGAGCATACTAGAGCATCCTATTTTCTCCCTGGCATCTTAGGGCCTGCTGACATCACACGTTAAGGCTTGGCCAACTTTCCTATTTTGGGGGAGGCAGGGGCCAGGAAAGCCCCGGTTCTCGCGCCTGACCGTTCTGCTCAAAGATATGCAGAACCTGGGAAAGATAAAGCCGACGGGGGCCCCTGGAGTACACTAGGAGCAAAGCGGCTGAGTGAACACCCGCTAGCCCCCCAAACCCCCCGCCCCTGTTATGGATTGACTTGTAAGTGCCTTGAACAGTGTAGTGATTCATATCAGCATCTGATTGGTATTCCTGATACGCTGCCGCAGAGGAGAACCTGCAGAGGGGGTTCCAATTAGCTTGAGGGGGAGCTCAACCTGCTACAGCACGGTTCATCCAAGAGGCCTTTTCCGGGCTTCCCTCACCTCTCCCCTCACTGCTGCTCTCTATTTGGAGAGAAGAGTCCAACAAAGACAGTTTGCTGCTGCACTTGCATAATGGATGGACTTCAAGCCTCTCACTGAACCAGCTTCTCATGTCAGCACTGCAGCCCAGGCAACTTTTATTAGGGCATAGGTGTTAACACCCAAGGAGCTTTTTTTTGACTGAAATGGTTCACATCAAATCAAAATTACGAGTGTCTATCCCAGAACTGGTGGGTCTTGCATGCCATGAGCCCTATTTAGTTGACTAATTACTTTTATTTGTCTCTAATCCAATATATCTGGCAGACTGTTTGAACATAGACAAAAAAAAAAGAATTAAAAAGTGACATGAATCAGACTTTTTTCTGCAGAGAGGAGGGTGTATATGTGTCTTTCTGTGTGTTTACAATAGGATCACTTTTTCCTACTTGTCACAGGCACAAGCCAAAACTTTTGACGATAAATGGTGTCTAGTGTTGCCAGTATTCCTTGGGAAATGGCCTGTTTCTCATACCGAGGATGCAGTGGTCTCTGCCAGACTATGCGGATGCAAAGACTAAAGCTCTCCTCTGCCACATTGACCCGGCTTTGAAAGCGACTGTCATTACTCCCATACACAGAGAAACGCCTGTTTGCACACCAGAAATTCATATCCTGTCTGAAAGGTGAATATTGTCTGCATCTCTGTTCCAGCATTGTTTCCTGATGGCCTTAGTGTGGGATTGAGTTTGTCAGGAGATCAGATATGTTGTGCATTAAAATCAGGGAGCCTTGCCAAGGCAATCAATAACCTTATCACAAGTTTTCAAAGGGGACTTCTGTTCTGATGAAACATGTGTATGTCATTTGGGATGTCTCTCCTGAGGGCAATCGCATAACCTCAATGCCTTTTTCACTGATTTAGAATAATATCGCGCTTTACATTTAAAGGATATTTAAAGGAAGAATTTGTTACCGCCACAAAATGTATTTTCAGTACCGCAGAATGTCAACCCCCCACCCTACTGAAGGAAAATATGTCTCCATTAGAAGAGTGAGGTCCTGCCAACACATACTAAAACCTAAATACAGCATACCAAATTATTTTTAGTCATGAACCAGATCACAGCAAGCTAAACACTACTCGTGATATTGATGCCCATGTGACCTCTTGCCCCTTTGACTTCTCAACCTTTCACCATCTTGCATGAAAATAAACCGTAATATTAATGACAGAACCATTTTGTATATATTTTGATGTCTGACAAAAATGCTATACATTAGACTGTATAAAGTCCTCTCATGCATTAGACTGTATAAAGTCCTCTCATTTTTCACTTTCTTATACTTATTTTCAAAAGAAATGTTGATGTTCAGAAATTGAGCTGAGGTATTAATTTTAATTCAATTGAACAGACATTGAACTTTCCATTGTCATCCACATGGCTATGGTAGACCCTGTGGCTCAGCACCCTTAAATCCAGAGAGCATTGGCTCACAGCTTCCACGCTGTAAAGACCACATTGTTTTCATCATAGCTGTGAGGTGATGTCACACTGGGACGAGCGAGAGAGGGAGGATGCGGTGAGCTAAGTGAAGATGATGATGTTCACGGGCCTCTTCGCTCTGTGTATCCCTTGCAGGCCTCCAGAACCACGCGGTCAGACGAGGACAGGGATGTCGGCTGGGACGCCTGGGGCACCTGGAGCGAGTGCTCGCGCACCTGCGGGGGTGGGGCCTCCTACTCCCTGCGCAGATGTCTGAATGGAGGGTCAGGTCATGCGCCGACTACCTCATCAACATGCTGCTTAGTCTTGCAGATGCACGCACACACACATATACATACATACACACACACACACACACACACACACACACTAAGACAAAGACTACACAGCTGTGTCCAAGAACTTCAGAAAGCCTCATGTCATTGAAAGAGACTTCAATATATTTGTTGGGTACAAAGGTTTAATAAATCACAAAATGAAAAGAGTGTAGAGAGCCAACTGGCCCTAATGGACCGAGTCTGAGTGTTTTATTCAGACCCCTCTGGTGAACAGTCATTTCTGCATTGTCACACAGAAATGAACACAACAGTCAAGTGGCTTGTTAACAAAGGACATTGAAGCAAAATAAGGTTTTGCGAAATTAATGACCTGAAAAGTCTTGATATATGCCAGTGCACACACATGGAAATAACAAATTTAATCATTTTTCAACATGGCTGATTTATGCCTGTCATCAAATGAATGAAACATAAAATGAAAGAATTATCAAGAATATAAGCATAACATAACAGAAACATAAAATATATGAATTTGGATAAAAGAGCCGATACACATAAACGTAAATATACATAAACAGAAGAATGTTCTCTCTGCACAAGTCCAGTACAAGATACCCAAGACCTCATCAATTTTATTGAGTTACATTTGTTGTGCAATCAGGCACAACTTCATGTTAAGAAAACAGAACTATTTTTTTTGTTGATTTTTTCTCAATATGATGTAGATAACTAAACCGTGTCGTCAGATGACTGATGTTACTGTTTTCTTTTCAGCTGATCGATGTCATTCCTCCTAACCACGATTGCCATAATCATACGTACACTTACAGACATCTATTACTCTGCGCACAGTGTCTCATAATATACTGATGTTGTCCCTGGCATGCTCTCCAATGTGGAGAAGCACCTCCCTGTTTTATGTTGAAGCCACCATTGGGGAAAAAACATTTCCACCATTGGGGAAACATCATGGAAAATCCCGTCATGGACCTTCCTTAGTGTTCCTGAGGGAATTTCTCTGGCCATGTAGAAAACGGATCTGGCTACATCATGCCAATTGGATAACGAGTTAAGCGATCAGGGAAGCGACTCATTCTACAGAAAATGAGCACTGTGTTGGTGTAATTGTATAGTTCTGAGGAAGGAGATGGTTAAAGATGGTAAAGCGGTCCCAATCACTGAATTAAGTGTGTTAAGTATTACCCAGATTATTTTTTGTGGTGAGGAGACAGCAGCTGGCTGCAGGCACACCTTGTTGGGGAATCTTGATGTCCGATATGAGGACAGTGAGGCAGAAAATTAACACAAAGAAGGTCAGACTATCATCCCACACAGTCTGGAGTCCTTCACTGAAACATGTGAACTTGTGGCAGTAAATCAGATCATCTGCTAGGAGACTGGTTTCTGCACCACTTCCATTTATTCCACTGCGTGTCTGGATCAACATGTCTGCTGCACCCATCTTCAAATCTTTTCAACAATGGGACCCAGTGCCATACATGTATAATTTCACATACCTAGTATTTTGTTGGCACCCTTTGTCCTTGGCAGAGCTTTTTATGGTCTTTTCCACTGCTGAGAATACCATGCTCAGTACATCAGCTGATAACATGTGTGTGTATGTGTGTGTGCGGCGCGTGTGTATGTGGGGGGGTCTTAAGACGATTGCCAGACCTGCAGTAATGAGCTTTTTATTGGACAAATATAAAACTCACATAAAGAGCACAGTGCAGCTTTAGCCGGGGCTAATTGTGCGGCTTGTAGCCCGGCTGCACCCAGTTACGGCTGGAAACACAAAATGGGAGGGGGGGGGGGGGCAGTGAGTGACCCTCCTTTGGCTCCCTTAAGGAGCTTCTTTATGGCTCAGCTTTGTCAATTTGGAATCATTGTTTTCCAATTGAATGCTTCCTGTTTGTGGAAGACGTTTGCTCAGTGGGGGTCTCAGGTTCCTTTACCACTTGCAGATGTGCCTGTGCAGAGCGCACAGCAGGCCTCCCCTGCCCAGTTCAAACCACATTAGATAAGACCCTGCGCTCACTGCACAGGATTTAGCCGTACAGCACTTAGCGGCTATCAGCTGCATTATGTCTTAGCAGCTTTTATTGCTGATGATTAGATACAGTAACATAAACTTGCAACAGACATACATGTTTATTGAGACAAGGATTACTGAGAGTATCTAGTGATAGCGCAACCTTGGGATTAGATTATCGTAATTGCTATTGCATGGAGACATTTTTCTAATTTCCTGCAGGAATGCAAGAGGATGAATGGGAACAACAGTCACTTTCTGTGCATTTTTCCAACAGATGCACAGCACGTAGGGGCCTTTTGGTGTATTTGTTCAAATTGCAAGTTGTTGATTGCCCTCCTCTGATTATGGGGAGGTCTGGAATTGATTCTGTGGTTGATTATGAGGTAGTCAAGCCAAAAGGTCCACTGTGATTCATAGTGCACACTCTTTCAGCTTCTCTCAGCTCCGGCCAAGGCACCTGTTCGTGTTCACTGAGCTGTTGCGAAGACAGGTGCTTTGATGTGGCCTACACCAAAAAACATCTGCTAATCTTCAGAGGAGCAGGACAGCAGCAAGATAGAGGGATGGCTTTAAGTCTGTCCTAATCTTTTGGGAAAGGAAATAAGAAAGAAAGAAAGAAAGAAAGAAAGGCATGTCCTAACACAGGCCCTAGTCACAACAGGAAAGGGGAATTCAGAGTATGTCTTTGCCTAGTGTTGGTCTTGGAGCCGAGGGCCCGCGTGCCCAGTGCCCTGTCTGATCTAGTTACGGCTCCACACCATGTCTCTCACAGCAGCTCCTTGGAAGCGCTCTGGTTTCCCCCTCCAGCAACATACAGCGAGAAAAGATCACTATATCTGTCAGAGGCCGTCTCAGAGAGCGGAGCCACTCGCCTATAAAATGCACGCTGGATAGTCGCCGCAGTTGCACAACTGCACACGTCCCCATAGGATGAGATATGATAATATTTTGTCATTGCAAAACGTATTTGCTCCGTCTCAAGTCATACTCTGGGGGCAACCATCGGTTTTATGATGTATACACACAACTGCAAGGTCCAAGGAGAAGAAAAACAGCCAAGGCAGCCATTGGACATTTGCTAAGACCACTGAAATCATAGTTTTCTTAAAGCCATGTGGTGGCTGCACACCATGCCTTTGAATGATTTATGGGTTTTCAAGCTATTAATTGCCTCATTTATTAGCAAGCATTCCTACATTGTCTCAGCGCATGTTGGGACTTGGAGGCAACTGAATGGCATCAGTGTAGTCTGTCTCTTCCCTCTGCATACATGAAGACAAAACTCATGTATTTACCCCAGAATGGTTGACTTGCGAGCACTGCCGCATGGAGTTGTTTTCAATGCTGGATTGCTGAACTATTACTGAGTCCCGGTCTGATTATGGTTGCCCAGCACACCATGGTGCATGTATGTGCTCAAAAGGATAGCTTGTTCCAAGACACATAATGTGAGGTTTAGCCCCACATGCTAAAAGTACCTGCTCCTGCCTTGTGGTTCCTTTGCTTTGTATTGCCAAGTGCTGGGTGGAAGCCATCTCACTGTGAATCAGTGCTTCAGGCCACTTTTCACACATTCTAGTGTAGTGGGTAGTGGAATGAGCCAACAGTTTATGGAACAGGTAAAAGCTTCCAGTGTTTGAGCCCTGGTCATGTGTTAACCTGATAAATAGAGTCCTGTGAGTGAAATCTGATTGAGTGAATCTGCTGCAGGCTTTGTGAACTGATACCTTTATTATCCTCACTTCTCTTACAGAAACTGTGAAGGCAGAAATATCCGCTACAGAACGTGCAGCAATATGGTAAGCCCTGCCAACCTTTATCACATGCCCCGACCGGTCTGGGTATGTGCTGTAGTTACTATGGGTCATTTTCTATTAGAATGTGTACAATGATGAGAGGAGCAGCCTGTCTTTTTTCCGAGGGTATTTATACAACTCTGTGGGTTACCATATGGCAAATCTGCACCATTTGCCCACTATATAAATGAACAGGAAAAGGACACTGTCCCACTAATGTCATCCCCATTGTATAACTGACCACCCTTATTTGCACGAGGCCTATTTCGAGGAGCAAGAGGTCTGCTGTCACTCTCACGCTATTTTAATCAAAGGGCGATGTGTTTTTGTACTATTGAAGTGGTTTCATCTGGTTTTATTGTAGACGAACCATGATTTCCATCAAAGCGTGTGGGAAAGCTTCCCAGCATAATATTTATAACAAATTCAGTTGAGAAGATGGACTCTGTGCTAGCGAGAGTTTTTTTTCCTCCCCCTACACATACTAAAATTGGCATTGATGGGGTTTTGCTTTTGAGTTAAGCCATTTTCTGTTTATTTCAAGATCGACCCAGAGATGAAGATATGTCATAATGAATTACTCTATCTCATAAGGTCTTGTCTCAATCAAGGACACTTGAGCCTTGTCAAATGGGCACGGGGGCCTCCACAGTTGATTGCTGCCCTTTGATTAGAAGCGAAAAGTTTAAAGGCCTGCACCACGGACAGGGGAGCGCTGATTAAGATTGCCATCTGCGAGATATCCAGATGCCCGGCCGAGCGTTTGAGTGGCAGACGCTTGCTGTTTGGAGCCCCTAGTCTGGGATGACTCATTCACGTGGGCAGGCTGGAGTGTTCATGGCTGAGTGTTCGGCTGGACTGTGTTGCTGCATGTGGAAAAATGGCTCGCAGTGGTCGATCGTTTAAAACCACCACTTACTTCTCTTTCTCTCTCTCTCTCTTGCAGGACTGCCCAAAAGAATCAGGGGACTTTCGAGCCCAGCAGTGCTCGGCGCACAACGACATGAACTACCAGGGTCAGGTTCACGAGTGGGTACCCGTCCTCAATGATCCTGTCTCACCTTGTGCCCTCAAGTGCCAGGCACGAGGCAAGAGTCTGGTGCTGGAGCTGGCGCCCAAGGTCCTTGATGGCACACGCTGCCGAACAGACTCTTTCGACATGTGCATCAGTGGAATCTGTCAGGTAATGCAGTGCATTAAGAATATAGCAGATATATATTCAGCAATATAGCAGAATATATCATTTGTGTGAAAATAGGCATTTTGAGTCACAGTCATTGTGATGGTCGTGATAGGGCTATCTATAAATGTCTGACAGTGTGACTCACAGTAGATGGTTAGGTTGCTAGGATTTTCATGTGCCAAAGTCTCACACACACACACGCGCGTGTACACACTCACACACACACACACACACTTTACCACCAGGCAGTGTGAACATATGTGTATTATATATCTATATAATATAATGATAATTATAAAAATAATAATCCTGATACGACTTTATAAATATCTGGCAGTAGATGATGCAAGTATTTTCATGTGTCAAAATTCAGCACGCTCACACACGCACCTTTGGGGAGTGTGAACATTAACTCCTGTGCTGTCTGTGAGCCTGTTTGGTTACTGCGTGTGTGTGCGTGTGTGTGTGTGTGCGAAAGCGCTTATCCTCCTCTCTTGGAAAGCTGAGCGCCAGCTACAGTCCCCCAAGTCATCTTACTGTGTCATGCTATCAATCTCTATTAAACCTGAAGCCTGCAAACGGCACTTCCTCCACTGAGCCGGGGTCTGCCTCATCCATCCAAGATGTTCTCTTTGGACATCACCGAAAAATCTGTGTGCAGTAGCCAACCTGGGGGGAAAAAAACCATACACCTAAAAATGAGAAGATAATGAAATAATAAGCTTAAACATGGAAAAATTCTTCCAGTCAGCGTCACCCATCCAAGAGCCCCCGGAGCCTATATTTAGTGCACACTGGCCCTGTTGGAAGCAGCTCCAGTGCTGAGGAGGGGAGTGAATGCGAGAGCCCTGCCAACTCCTGTGCACTAGATGGATGAAGTTCTCCGTCAGCCGCTGCTTATTTAGATACCAGTGCTTTTAGTGATTGGGGTGGTCTCAAGTGTAGTCTGGCCCTGGCATCTGCAGAGGCTAAGGCGGGCAGGCACTGACAGTGAAATCAGTCTGACCCGACCAGACCTTATTTTCCATACAGTGTGTCTGTCTCTCTGTGTGTGTGTGTGTACTGCGTGTGTGTTTGTGAGAGAGATTGTGTATGCATACCGGCACATAATTGTAAGTGTGTGTGTGTCTGTGTGTACTGCGTGTGTGTGAGAGAAAGATTGTGCATGCATACAGGCACATAGGTGTGTGTGTGTGTGTGTGTGTGTATATGTGTCTACTGTATGTGTATGTGAGAGAGAGGTTGTGTATGCAGACAGGCACAGAGGTGTAGGTGTGTGTGTGTGTGTGTATGTGTGTGTACTGTATGTGTGTGAGAGGGAGATTGTGTATGCATACAGGCACATAGGTGTAAGTGTGTGTGTGTGTGTGTGTACTGCATGTGTGTGTGAGAGAGAGATTATGCATGCATAAAGGCACATACATGTAGGTGTAGGTGTGTGTGTGTTTTTGTGTGTATGTGTGTGTGTGTTTATACATGCATATGTCAGTTCAACCCCCTGAAGGGGTCCTGCATTCCTCAGACAGAGGAGGAAGAGGAGATGGCTGTACTGGGCTGGACCTGGGGTTTGGAGGGGGGTTGGTGGGGAAGGTTAGGTTCGCAGGGAAGCTGCCCAGAGTCTGGATTCGGTTTCCAGCTGACCATGAGTCCAGCTTCAGAGGCAATACATGCACAAGGCCCCGCATTCACAAAGAGGCCTGCTGCTTCCTGGAATGGGAGGATAATTACTTTCCCCTCCATTGAAAAGTTTTTAGGATTTTGACATGAATTTCCAATACAAATACATGCTTTCGGAAGGCCGACCGCTACTTCATAATTAGGGGGATCGGCCCTCAGCTCATGTCTGTAAGGGCTATTATCATGTCACGGATACTGTGGGACTCAAGATCACCACATCAGGCGGTGACTTTCCCCCTTCATTTGCCTTGACCTGTGTTTGTCACTGAACAATCCATCGTATTGTGCCACCATAATCCTAATCTCATAATTCCGAAGAGTGAGGGAGTCGTTTTCAGTGCGACCCTGCCCATCAGTTCCGGGACAGAGGTAGAGTATCAAAATCCCGAAATGTGCCTGATCATTTTGCCCAATGCCATGTTGCACAGGCTCTCTCTGGATGCATTGTGCTGTGTCGAATTTGCTCAGAGTCCTGGGCCATTAGGAAAATGACCCTAAATGATGCCTGACTGTTTACATGTGCCTGTTTACCGGAGCTACTGGTTATTGCGCCGCTGTTTGTTTTTGCTGGATGTCTTTCCCATGGCATTGGGAAGTGCAAACTGGTTTTTAAACCTCATCATTCAGCCGTGAGACTTGGCCACATTCCTCCTGTAGGTGGCAAATTCTGTGGGAAGCACAGAGCAGCACGCCATGCCACTAGATGAGGAGAGCTGGTGTGTGTGTGTGTGTGTGTGTGTGTGGGGGGGGGGGGGTTTCACTGCCGGCACCAACCCCATCCCCCTGAAAAAAAGGAGTTAAATCCTCGCTGAATGAATCGACCCACAGATGCCTTTGTAGATACTCCTGGGACATTCGGTCGAGAGAGTGGGAGAGAGAGAGAGATGAAGAAAAGTAAAGTATGATCTAAAGCACAGTAAGTGGGCTGACATTCCAGTTCTCCAATAGTGGATGACAGAGCCATACCTGGCCATAGCATGAGAACAAGTGCAGCGGTGAATGGGAGGGTGGGGGGGGGGTGCCTCCATCAGAGGCAATGCAGTGCCATTGTTCTCCCCGCTGCGCCTTTCATACGGCACCTGCTTTTCTGTCCCTGCGCTGTTCATTGCTACCATTGAGATGGAGATTTTCCCCAAGTGCACAAGAAATGAAAGGGTAATGCATGAGTGGGGAACAAAATATCACAAACTTTATGGGTGAGTGTAAAAGACCCAAGTACAAGGTCACATATGTTAAGACATACAGCTTGCTATTTTCACATCTGTGTTCCCACGTCACTGTTCCTATTTTCCTATCATATTTTGTATTTGTGTAGTTAGTACAGTAGACCAAAAAAGTCCTCTGGCTCTCTCTTAGCTCTGTTCCATGTAGATGTATGCTTTTAGTTTTGTGTCTGCTTATTTATTTTTATTTGAATGGGCATCTGAGGTTTTCTCCAACCAGAGGAGTTGGAGAAGAGTCTCTTCTCTCCAAGAAGAGACTTCAGTTCTATTCAATTTAATTATATTTATACAGTGCCTTTTACAATAGTATTGTCTCATGGCGCTTTACAGCAAGGAGCACCCAAGAGCAACAGGGGCATGGAAAAACTCCCTTACGTTAGTTAGTCTAGGAAGATACCTTGGGCAGATCCACGACTCAAGGGTCTAACCCCACTGCCAGGGGTTATGCAGGAAAAGGACAATCAGTAGTTACCACGATAGACTACAAGTTGTCCATGGTTTTAGCTAAGCATCATAGTTCCAAAATACATAGACATAATATTATCAATTTTGTTGTGTAATATGTTTTGTAAATGTATTTTTTTGCAAAAAATATTTGTAATAATATTCATTTCTCAATGGTGATACGCTGTGTCAGTGCAAATACAGTCCAAATGTGAAATGTCGAATGAAGATTGAGGCTGTGCTCCATGCCACTGAAGTGGAGCTTGGCATTGGGTGCGTTTTGGCTCACGTTCGAGCTGCCTGCCGGAGGTGTGCCGGAAAAGAGCCGTGTGATGATATTGTCTTTGATGGATGAGTCTGGAGACTGGCTTCTCACTCGGTTCCTCACTCTGACAGAATGGGGCTATGCAGGCTCCCACCAGTGTGGGCACATTTATATGAAGCGCCACTGGTGAAGGAACGGCAGGCATGAGTGATCGGAAAACAAGCAGAATTCCTGAAAACCCTGAGTGTTTGGGTAATGTGCAATTCCCACCCCCTTTATTGCTTCCCTCTCTGTTGCCGTTGGCAGGAGGTGGGATGTGATCGACAGCTGGCGAGCAACGCCAAGGAGGACAACTGCGGAGTCTGTGCCGGCGACGGATCCACCTGCCGGTTGGTCCGAGGGCAGACCCTGTCGCACGTCTCACCGGATGAACGTAGGTACACCCCCCACAACACCAACAGTGCTAAAAGGCCTGCTCAGTCTCTTCACCCATCCTGCACTCCCACAAGCTTAGCACTCACTTGCTGGTCTTTTGGCACCTGTTTAGGCTGTTAGGGCCACTGCTTTGTAGATACACGCTCTGTCGTTTGGCGGCAGCCACGCTGTTATTTTCCTCGTGGCTTGTAGCAGCTCGCTGTGAACACAGGCCCCTCTGCATACCATCTGGCCACAGCTGCACACAGACAGAGCTGTCCTGCAAAAACTCAAAAGCAAAGGGTTTGTTTTTTTTCATTGCCGTTTTCATCATAAAAGTTAATGCTTAGATAAAATGCCTTTTGGCTGCCACCGGTGTTGTACTCTTTGTGCAGCGCACATTTTTTTTTATGTATTTGGGGTATTTGCCTGAGACACTAAACTTGGAGCGTAATTGCAACAGTTCTTGCAAGAGCATTTGAAGTTTGTAAATTGTTTTAAAAAATTAAGTCCATCCAGATTTCTCGAGAACCATGATGGTTTGGACGTGACTGTTTTCATTTTTGCACAAAGCCACAGAAAGCCCCGTGGTATTGACTTTGGGGCGCTTTGTATTTATCTGGTAACTATTTGTTACTGTACTCAAGTTTTGAAGGCCTGACAGCGCTGTTCCAGGTCAGGGGGAGGGCTGCTTCAAAAAGACCTTCAGCGTTTCCCAGAACATCTCCAGGGCCCGGCGAGGCCTTCTCCACAGCTGCCTAATGAAGGACATATCTCCAGTAGTTGGCCTGCCAGGCCAGCACACTCATTTAGCATTCCTCCTGTGAACATCCTTGGTCTCGTTTGCAGAGGTTACTCATGCCATGTGGTACTGGATGGCCCTCAAGAACTCAAAATATGATTTTTTAATGTTTTTTTTTTTTTTTTGGTGAAGCAGTCTCTGTCTGTGCAGACATCTTTTTGTTTATTGGTCTGGGATTTATGTGGGTTAAACATTCAGACATGATTTACTGCTGCTTTTTATAAATGATTTTATAAATAGTTTCATGATGTAAGTTACATTTGGAAAAGAAAAAAAAGTCTGTTGCCAAATGTTAATGTGTCCTATTGGTCCTCAAGACAAATACTACAATATTCTATTTAATGGGTTTTGAATTTAAGGCTTTATTTTAGTATTACTGTCGTTAGCATGAACAAGAACATTGTACAACTGGGTGAGACTGCCGAATTGTACTTTTTTCCATGTGAGGCACACCTATAATAATTAGGTGACCTGCTGGTTTTCTGCTCTTGTGCCGTACATGATAGTTAAAATAGTGCCTCTCAATGCACTGTCTTGCAGTGGTGTATGCACAAGCCTGTCTCAGTGCCAGCCTCTATATGGGGATGTGCTCAAATGTTATATAGTGGAAATAGAACTTTATATTGTTTTTGGAGAGCGGCAGCTGACTCTCCAGCATCAGTGCGTCTGTGGCTGCCAGTTGCGCGCCAGTCATTTACCTCATCCAAATTCCCTGTGGAACAAAGCTCTCAAAGACGAAGAAAGACTAGAACTTTTGTTTCAGTGTGGCAGTCGCAGGCATTTTCACAGCATCATGCCGTTCACTTTAAGAGCCTGTTTAACCAAATCTCGGAGTAACTCAATCCAAGCACGTTACGCTCACTCTAATAAAGGCCGCCTACCTAATAATTCACCGTATGCAGCGATGACATGCCGGCTTCCTTTAAGTCCCGTAGCAGAGCTGGCATCGGGCGGCCGCATGTTACTCCGGTAATCAGATAGGCCACACTCTCCAGGCTGTTATTTTTCTGGATGATCGTCCGGATTCCTGGTTGCTTTCTTGCCCCTCTCGTTATTAATATGCAGTAAACCTCCTAATGAGCGGCTGGCAGTTACGCCCCATTCCTGTCAGGAGTGTAGCGGCCCTTGCATACCGGCTGCAAGGAAGATGGAGACAGAAAGACGGAAAGAAATCGAGGGAACGAGGGGAGGAAGGAGAGAGGAGGACGTGCAGCACAGGACCGAGGGTTTATAGTTGACTTTTTGTTTTCCGGCGTCTTTGCGTTTTGTGCTCTAGTATCCATTAATCACGCCTGCCTCCAGGGTTGGCTCCATAGCTGCATGGAAAAGTAAGCCCTGACGTGAACTCACAGCTAATTTCCTCTCGTATCGGCCCAATTATGATCAGTGTAAAAACTAATTATGTGGCATTTCTCCTCTCTGTTTGGAAAGACTATTTTGTCGGTGACAGCTGACGAGCTCAAAACTGGAGTCTCACTTCTTTCACTGGACTCATAAATCCCAAGATTTTGCCGAATACGTTTCCAAAAGTAATTATTTTTGGGGGGCACCATAGACACTGGCTCCCTTCCAGCTTGACTTAATTGTTGAAAGACTCTGCCCATACCCAGAGGGAAAAGTGCTGTAGGGCTCTCATACATCGGAAAATAGCTTAACACTCAACCTTTCTATAAACCTCTCGCCTTGTATTAAAACTATTCTTCGTAAACCACACGGAGGGCGCTCCAAAGAGCCATATCTGGAGCCCTGAGGTGTCTGCTCGGTGGCAGATCTACAATCTCAGCACCACTTGTCTAAATATGCAGCCCTGTCACACTCTGGTTCTGCTGAAGTCGAGTCTGCAAGCCCAGAACTGAACCGGCCATGACACTTTCAGAATTCCCTAACTATAGCAGGTACCGCATAATAAGAGAGTTGAAGACAGCCATGACTAATGGCTTCCATCTTGAATATGTATATATATCTGTGGATTAACGGATAAGGTTGTCAAAGAAATTGCGATGGTGGACAGGGCACAACAAATTTTCATTTATAAACTGCAGGTAGACTGTGAATGCATAAATATGCAGGTTGCTGTTGAATATTCTATTAGGTTACATTTTTCATGTTCATAAATGTAATGATAACTAATGAACATTTAAATTTTCACTGAACAGAGTTAATCTCATTTGTATTTCACTTTTTTATTGCCTCAAAACATTCCTGTAATACAAAAGGCCAAAGCAGGATGTCTAATGCATATTTAAATGTTCTGTTTAGTTGCATCTGGCCTCACCAACCTCTGCAGTGCATATGTGTACATTGAGAAGAACACACTCCACAAGCTTTGTTTACAAACACACAGCACATCCAAAATAGGACAGAGGAAGCAGGTTTAGCCCGCAAACCTAAACAGAATTGTTAAACTCTGAAACATCCTTTCTTTTTTTTTTGTTTCCCTCTTCCAATGCCATCTTTGTTTAAATTCCTGCTGTAATTCAAGTCGGCCAGCTTCACAAATCCAACCTGGCATAGGATAGGAATGCATTTTGGACATCAGTTGCATTTGGACATAGCCTCCTCTTTTCCATGGATTGAACCAGTTTGAAAATAATGGCAGCGCCTCGGCATCGTAAATGTCAACTGATCTGTGACTGGCTGCTCTATTCCATGGGGCATGCTGGAGTGAGAGGACCTCGCATTTTCAGGCGGGCCAGATCACTTATTTGGTTTGTTTGGATGGTTTCTTCCTGTAAAACAACTAACAGCACACTATATAAACTCCAGTCAGTCATCTAGTTGTATTGCTGTAAGGACTATTACAGTTTATTGTACAGCTCTTCAGAAAGCAGCAAAAAAATGCCATAGAATTGAATTAATCATCCCCGCATTGGAGGTCCCACATATGTAAAATGAATAATGACCACTGCCATTGACAACAGATGTTTTTTACTTCTTATTGTGACAGAAATTCATTGTAAACTATGACAGTAAGTAACGCATTGCTACGCAACACCTGAAACATTAAGGTTGTGTTTGCATGGAAAACTAGCTTTCCTCATAGGAAGCCACAAAATGGCAGCAGAATCATAAAAAAGACATATTTTGTAGAAATGTCTTTTATCGCTTTGGCAAGTAAACATGTAATAAGCTGTGCGTCATGGTCCTGTTCATCTTGTCTGGATTTATTTCTCAAGAATGACGCAGAGACTATACATTATCCACTAACATATGGACTCCAGTGGTTCTTTGCTCAAATCTATAGGTTTTATTATAGTCCTAGGCTAGCAACGTGTTTTTGTGAGTTTTATAGCAGTGTGATTCATATTTTAAAATTTCATTGATATGTTCTGCATATGTGCTTCTATAGTCTAAGTCCAATTGAATTCAGTTGTTTTGACTTGTCAGTTTAAAAAAGCATCCAAAAATGATGTGATGTTTCATACTCTGTGATGCTGTTTAAAATACATCTGGGATGATTATCCTGAATGTGGCCTTATTGTGAGCAGATGTCCTGTAAAATTTTTGCTGTCTTGTCTCAGGTGCTAAATCAATTACACTCCAAATAAGGAAGAGCTGAACCGGGACGAGTCACACACATGCCGGGGGACGGCTTGATGTGTTGCAGTCCTGACGTGCATCTTCTCCAAATTATTTTTGCTCCATAAATTTCCAAAGAGGCTTCTCTTTAAAACAAAACAGAAAATAGGCATGGCTAATACTACATCCACTCTGGACTTCGGTCCACTCTCTGACTCCAACAAAATCCAGGACTGTTTCTCCTGGGGTGGAAAAAGGCCAACTTTCCAAAAAGCCTCCAAAATGCTTCATTAAACAAACTCTACTCGCTTGTCTCCTTGTATCCTGGGAAAGGAAGAATTATGAGCCCCATCCCGCTAACGGATGTATACTTGTGTGGGGGTGGTGGACGACACAGAAGAATACCCTGAAAGCCTTATCCTCCTGGCAACTGCATGGATCAGCAAGGTTTAAAGTGGGTTAAGTGCTGGCAAGAACCATTTAGAGTCAGACAGACTTCAGCGTGTTTCACTGCCTCGTGCTTCAGGGGAATGGGGATGGGATGGGGGTGTGTGTGTGTGTCGGGGGGTATAGTTGGGGCGGAGGATTTGGTTGAGGGTGCGACTGGAAGGCAGCTAAGATGCGTTTGGGTCTGGGTCTGGGGAAGGCTCAGTGGAGCCGCAGCCTTTCTGCGTTCCACTCCAGCATTCCTGGCACGCCGCGCCCAGTGCCTCGCATGCGTCTGAGACGGGAAGAGAGCGGGGAGATCACAATTAGTCTGCCGCTCCCCGGCCTGAAGGCCGCGCTGCAGACAGCCGACACCGCGCACTCCTCTCACTTGGCTCCTAATGCGCAGAGTCACTGAAGCGTGAGACAAGTACTCCAGAAGCCATTTTTAATTTCAGCATGACGCATGCCCCTCTATGTGTATGTGTGTCTGTGTCTGTGTGCATGAGTGTGTGTGTGTGTGTGTGTGTGTAACAGAGAGAGTGAGGGAGAGAGATGGAGAGAGAGAGAGAGAGATCAAGAAAGAAAAGGAGTATCTGTGCTGCTATGGTATTCTAGACTATGACCATTCCATGACCTTAGGTAGTCATGAATCTGTCAGGTTGGCCTTGCTGTAGGTTTTTTTGTGTGTGTGTGTATGTGTGTATGTGTGTGTGTGTGTGTGTGTAAGAGAGAGAGGTGAAGGGCTTGTTGATAGGCGTGGCAGTTCTGCTGGGTGGCCACGTAAGAAGTGCCATTAGTGGGAGTGTTATGAGCTGCTTATACTTTTCAGATCAAGTTTTATTGTCTGTCTGTCACTCCTCGAGCACTACTCCAGGATCCTTAGTGCTCAAGCCAGGCCCAGTAATGCACCACTGGCCCTTGAGGAATGGGATATGTCACACACACACACACACACACACACACACACACACCACACACACACACACACACCACACACACACACACACAGAGGCGCCTAGTCTGCAGCTTGACCCTAAATGGCCCCTCAGAGTTGAAGCTGTGGGCCCTGTTTTCTTTTTCAGACATCAACTTCCTATGCTGCCGTACTCATTAAGTTACGCAAATGCTTCTCACACATCGGAGGCACAGTATATAATCTGAAAAAAAAAACCTCAGTAAAGACTGAATCACTTAGCAGCCACTGCTAGCAACTTATACAGGTATTTGCATGTGTATACAGACGTAGAAGCTCTTAAAAGTTTGAAGAGGGCCTTTTTCCCCTTTCATGACAGAGAGTTCAGTTAGTGGTGGCGAGGACAAGCATGAGACAGGGAGTGTGTGTATATACTCACTCACTGGTCTCTCTCTTGTTTGTGCTTTAATTCGCAGCTGTCAAGAGCGTGATTGAAATTCCTCTAGGAAGCCGCAACTTGAGGATCACAGCCAAGGGACCTGATGTCATCAGTGAGTAACCCCCCCCCCCACAAACACACACACACACACACACACGCACACACACACACACACACACACTATTCCCCAGTCCCCCACCCCACCCCCTTCATCCTCACCTTGAAAATATCACCTATCCAACCGGAGATGGGGAGCAGTCAGCCGCTTAGTTCCAACCTGCGCTGGGCCCGTGGACGCAGAAACCCTCCCTGGGGTGAAAAGTTCACCATGCTGAAAGCACATCACCGCTTTCCACCATGGCTCACTTGGAGAATAGTTTCCTCTTTATTAAATCATGTGAAATACGTGTGAGAGATAGATCCTCCTGTGTTTCCCCCAGACCCCCCGCCTCCCCCCCACCCCTGCCTATCTGGGTAAGATGTATTTTTGGAGAGGGCCGAGTTTTTAAGTGGTCCTGACAATGTCGTTTAACATTCGGCTCCTATTAGAGCTGAATGGCTTTTTCCCCTACGTTAGAACGGCTGTAAATTCTCAGGTACAGATCTCTTTTTCAGGAAAGGGATCACTTGCAAGACAAACAAAGCCATCATTAAGTGAGGTTAAAGCCCGGACATAAATAGTATTCGGCTGCACAGACTTTCTTCCCCTTTCTCTCTCTCTCTCGTCTCTGTATGTCTCTGTTTCTCTCTCTCTCATACATACTCTCCCAACGTCACCACAACCACCTTTTTTCTGCTCTCACAGTCCGTCCTTTTGTGTCTCTTTGTCTCTGTCCTCACTCTCGCTCTTGCTCACTCCTTCCTCTGTCACATTCGCTCAGACTCACTCTCTGTCCGCTCCTTGGCCTAACATGCGGTGGGGAAGCTTGGCAGGTAGGCTACCATCCTGATTTATAGAGGAAGCCCTAGCTGTGCAGTCTGAGCGTAGAGCTCTGTGCGGCTGCTGGAAGGCGGCTTGTCTCTCTCTCTCTCTCTCTCTTTCTCATGTTTGTGAACTTCACAGTTTGGAGGCGTATTTTGCTAATCTTCATGACACTTTAACTTGCGTAGTTTTCGTTTTGCTCTACGAGTGTTTGTCATTGTTGCACATTCTTTGCTGATCTTTGTATACTAGTTGTGTGGGAAGGGTGATGGTCATCATGGTAAACAGTCTGTTGCTGGAGAGGAGATTTTTTTTTTTTCTGGTGTTTAACCACTCCCACATGTCAGATTTATGTGCTGTGTATTCTGTTGTGCGGTATGCACTGAGCACAATGCTATCCATGGAGCCAGAGTTTGCTGGAGGTGCTGAATTTGGAGAGAACGTGGCCTGTGAAGTCCAGCATTTGAGCTTCACAGGACTGAGGGCAGGGAAGGGAATGTGTGGTTGGGGAAAGGGGTGGTTTGGTCTGTGGAGGGTGTTCCAGACAGGAGAGATGAGAGATGCCCCGAGATGACCCCCACAACCCCCCCCCCCCCCCACCCACCCTCCCTCCACTCCCATGGGGATGTTGCATGTTGTGTAGTCTGCAATCCTTCAGCATCTCTCACACATGGGGCCCTCTCTCCACAGCAATGGTGGCAGCCGTCACTTGAAAGAGCTACAGGCATTCCATTGGGTGTTGAAAAAAAAAAAGTCTAGATTTTGAGTGACCTTCAAATTGCTATACCAGATCATTTATCAACTGCCCAGAGACTAGCTATATGCTAGACAGGAAGAAAGAGTGGGAAAAAGACCACAAAAAAAAGAAAACAAGTCTCTTCCCTTTTTCCAGTACTGTGGACATAAGTTCATGAACTCTGTAAAAACTAAATATTTTCAGAAGTTATTAGGAAAATATATAATCATATTTCCCTTCAGAGTAACCTTAATGGAGTTATTCCACAACCATTTGAATTATGAATGTCCTTTATGCATGACATGGCAGGATAACGCATTGGTTAATTGGTTCAAGTTGCGAAATTCCAAATTGTAACATACTTTCTGAAATTATTGTGCACTCCCAACCATTTTGAAAGCATATCATGCATTTACTGAAATGTTAGTCACTCCATCATTTTAATGGAAGCTGTGTTTTCTGGGAACAGTTTGATAGTCTTCGTCAGCAAAACTGTTTATCTCTGAATCACACATGTTAAGGCAGGGAAAGCTAAACAAACTTTACATGTGACATGAAAAATGTCCGTGAATGTGTTACCACACAGCTGAGGGTGATTATTGTAGGGATATTCAATTAGTTACATATTTATTTTCTAGTCCAGAGACTCGGCTCGTTTTGAATGATTGCCACATGCAAGATTTATGCAACATCACCTTCAGCAAATAGTTTTTTATTTGCATGTTTTGTTGTGTTAATTCATAACACTCGCTTGTTGATCCATCAGTGATTAAATACTGGGGAGATTCCAGTTGTTTGGGAATGTTAATGAAACTCTCAAAGAGTTTGCTCTGTTACTCATTTGTGCTCAGCGGTTAGCAAAGCCCAAAAAGTCTTGGATTCACATTGATATGTCGGTCTTATGCTATTAAAAGAGATGTTTTCGAAATACCCTTTTACCAATGTATTATCTTACTAAGCCTAAAACACAAAATATGAACAACATATGTTTGTGTTTTGTCTGTAGATTATTTAACAGCATATTCTTAAGCACTCAAAATTGATAAATACAAACAATAAACCTGTCATATAAATGTTTCACAAACAAGCTACAAGTATTTTTTTTATGTAGACATTTGGTATTTGGTACTTTTCTAACGATTGTTATCATCAGACTTTTATATTACATATATATATATTACATTTATCCTCCAGCAGAAAGATAGCTGGCTCTTTCATTTTCAGTAGTGATGTGGCCATTGGATTGAAAGCTGACTTTCCTCTTCTTCCCTCCACTTCTTCGCCTTTCTCCACCTAATGTGTCTTTCAGTTGTGGAAGCACAGACCGTCCAGGGGAGGCGGGAGGAGCACGTTCTGAGCATGTCGGGGTGGCACGTCCTGGGAAACACCAGCCTGGAGTTCCAGCGCGTCCCAGACAGACAGACGCTGCGTAGCCCCGGGCCCCTGGCAGCCGACTTCACCATCAAAGTGAGCGCTAGCTGCGGGCCTCAACAGGTGGACGGGTATATTTCAACTGCGAGAGAGGAGCAATGGCAGGGAGGGGTAGGGTGATGGGGTTGGGGGATGCTAAGGGGGAGGGGGGTAGGTTCAGAGCAAAGGAATAAAAAGGCATGCCATGGAACGGAAAATGTATGGCAGTATTTTAAACAATATTTGCGGCATTCATTTCCAGACCCTGACAAGCCTGTTTAGTTTTAGACCCATCTGTTATTGAGCCAAGATACGGCGCAGCGCAGTGTGTTTTACAGCCTTTCAATAGCTGCGCTGGTGCTCGTTGGTGTTCAGTGCATCAGTTCTCTGTGCTGTAAATATGTTTGTGATATGTTCCCCCTTTTTGCTGCACAGAGCTTTCACGTAACTCTAGACTCTCACGGAGTGCATGTGATCTCCAAAGCAATTTCAAAGCACTTATGGCCACACAAGCGCACAGAATAAATATCCCTGGCATGCCGTCGGTGTCATTGCAGGATTTCACTAATTTAAGATGACGCATTTCTGTTGCAAATTAGCGCTCAGTGCACGGCACCAGGGCTTCGCCGAGCATCATTATGAGCAGGTTAAGACCGCTGGATCTCTGACGGCAGACGCAAGATGCCGTCTTTTGTCTGGAACAAGTGATGTCATGGCATTTAGGATTTGGGCCCGTCAGTTTTAGCCAAGAAAACGCTCCACATGTCCTCCACTTCAAACGCTATTGGCTTTGAAAACATCATTGGCTTATGGGAACGGCCTTGTTTCTCATCCTTTCACTAATGCCATTATTGATGTTGAAATTATTAATTTGGATGGAACCACTTTAGAAGCGACTGTGTCCAGTGTTTGATTACACAGAGCCTGATTGTTGTCGCGGAGGATTACGACAGTTTGGGTTGGCATCAGAGCCTGTCCAAACAACTGTGTTTTTGATTGAATGCTGTGTACACAAGGACAGTAAAATATCCAGGGAGGGCCGAGCTGAGCAAGATTGATGGTGCTGAAACTCTGAAACCCTGTCCCTTTCCGCAGGTGAAGTATGCAGCTCCAAGAGACACCATGCTGCAGTACGTCTTCTACCAGCCCATCCGCAACCAGTGGAGAGAGACTGATTTTTTCCCCTGTTCAGTGACCTGTGGGGGCGGTGGGTACTGTTCAAAAGAGTGCTTCTCCCCCAAAATTGTAACAATATTTCATGTACCAAATGATTGTAATTTAAACTATTTAATTGCCAACATTTTTTTTTTTATCCTCTACTAATCCTGTTACGTGAATCCCAGGCTACCAGCTAAACTCGGCAGATTGTGTAGACATCCGCACTAATAAAGTGGTGTCTGAGCAACACTGCGAGGGTTACCCAGAGAACATCAAACCCAAGCCCAAACTGAAGGAGTGTAACATGGACCCCTGCCCAGACAGGTACCCTTAACCAGATACAGCTTATCCCCTCCATAGCTGCACACCACCACACAGAGACACCAGCAAGAACAATCTGAGCACACACTGTCATTTTATAGGATGTGAATCTGCTACTATATTGTTATTGTAAAAAGAAGAAAAAACAGCCTCCTTAGGGTGCAATAGCTGATGGGACATTTTTCTTCATAGCGGTGGCTTCAAGGAGGTAATGCCCTATGACCATTTCCAGCCACTACCGCGGTAAGTCTCTCTTTTCACTCTCATCCCATTTCATTCACACACCTCAGCACCTCCCAATCTGATAAAAAGGCAATTTGTGGTTTGTTAAATAAGCAGAATGTCTGGCGGATAGATTTACTCTTAGTTGGGTTAACCCCGACAAGCTGGCATTAATCTCCTCAAAAGCGCCAATTTGTCAACAACAGGTTCTTTGGTTTCCATTATGCTTGTTCCATAGCTAATCTATGCGATAAGAAGATTAGCTAGATGTTTGAGGGCTCAACCTACATGTGACCTAACTGTAGAGCATCACTGAACCCTGGTGCAGCATTTGAGCAAAGCCATAGGTTCAATTTGATTTACTCAATTTCAAATTAGTTAATAAGCCGATAATACATTTAGCACAGTTTTGAATAAGAAAATCGGTGTATTGTAATAGGTTTATTACGTGTGAGGTAATTGCAGATCTTAATCATAATATGGACATGGTATTCATTGCAATTGAAGGGGCGTGCACACACACACACATACACACACACACACATAAAAACACACGCATGCACACACAATTTTTTTCTGCTGTCACCTGGCTGAGTTACTCAGACTGTGATGTCAGTCTTTGGCACCAGTCATTGGTATCTGATAGGCCATTCAGATTGTCCTGATGGTTTGGACTCGGCTCAGCAAGTGCGTGCGCTATATTGTTGCCAAATGGACATTATGCATGCTTTTCTGAGCCACATATGTTAGAGGTTTTGCTCTTTTCTCTATTTATAAAAGAAACGTATGAAAATGTCCATCACAAGCACATTATATGAACAGCAAATGCAATAAGACATGCAATTCTTTGCTTCCCTCAGTACCTCTTTGAGTATCCGCTATACAGTATTTTTGACAGGTAGCCTTGCACGGTGGTTTCCATGTAGTCCTTGAAAGGCCTGGTGTGGTGTAATGTTTATGCTGGTATGTTTTGCCCATGAGCGAGAGTTGGGGTTGATGTTGGCATACTCTGCTATATACCAAGGTAGTAATGTTAGCTCAGAATACATCTTATGCAGCCCTGTGTGGGTTAAAAGAGGTGTGTATGGACCGGGCCTGTGCACCGTGCCAATGCATGAGAGAAATATGTGAGGCTAGTAGTCATTTTGTGACTGCAAGTATTTATTTATGTGTGTGTGTGTGTGTGCATGATTATATGTATGTCTGTGTGTTTATGTCTGTGATTGTGTGCATGTGTCTGACATTGTGTGTGTGTGTGTGTATGTGTGGGTGTGTGTCTGTGACTGTATGTAGCTGGGAGCAGAATCCATGGACCATGTGTTCAGTGTCGTGCGGCGGGGGCACCCAGGAGCGGAGTGTGGTGTGTGTGGAAGAAGATGTTCACGGCCAGTTCACCCAGGTGGAGGAGTGGAAGTGCACACACTCACCCCGGCCCATCACCCAGCAGAGCTGCAACACCTTCAGCTGTCCCCAGTGGAAGGCTATGGAGTGGTCCCAGGTAACACACACACACACACACACACACACACACACACACACACACAGACACTCCTATCCCACCACTGCAGTCTCGTAGAACTGTTAAATTGATTGTTAATTGTTCATTAAAAATGAATTGTTCATTTGGTTTTCTATTAGAATAGTGCCTAGGCTTACCTTTTGCTTAGTGTCGAGTATGGTCAGCTTTGTTTTATAACTATGTTAAATTATAATTTTTATGAGATCTTTGTCAGAGAGTTTGGCTCAAATTAGGTGTAGGTGGATCAGGCATTTGTATTCCTAGTTTCTTTCAAAATAAAGCATTAAACTTTTATTGTTTGGATGAGTGCGTATCCAAGCATGTCCAAGGCATAGTTAAATGTTCTCTATTCAACACTTTTTTTACAGCTCATCTTGTCTTTTTTTGCCTGTATATTTTGAAGAACTTTTAAGGGAAATCTAGTTCCAAGGAGACCTGTGAGACCTCATTCTGTTAGTTTTGATTCAACAAATTACTATTGGAGCAGTGTCAAAGCAGTAAACGAAAACTTGTGATTGCTGACTTCGGTTCCTTTGTTTTAGTTTTGGCTTTCTTAGCTAGGCGTATTGTGTGTGTGTTTGTGAGTGTCGGTGTGTGTGTGTGTGTCTGTGTGTGTGTGTGTGTGTGTGTGTGTGAGGTGGTTAAGGACCCAGCTAATGATATTGTAAATGTGTGTTGATCTTTCAGTGCACGGTGACCTGTGGCCGCGGGTTGCGTTACAGAGTGGTGCTATGCATCGATCACCAAGGGCAGCACACGGGCGGCTGTAACACACAACATAAACCCCACGTTAAAGAAGATTGCCTGGTGCCCATTGCCTGCCATAAGCCAAAAGGTATGGAGGCCATTACTAGTTTAAGGAAGTTATTACGCACATCCCAGATGTAGGACAAAATTTGTCATATTATTCTTAAGAAAAGTCTGTACAATATTTCATCCTTTCATTCCTACGATTTTAGTTTTTAGTTTGTTTTTTTTTCACCACATAGCCCTGTCCTTACTGCGCATCATCTGGTGAAGCACAGAGTGCTGTTTCCTCTCTGCTCTTTATGACACTATAATAGAATTCTTGTGTTGTTGCTAGGTTACCTTATGTATTCACAGAACTAAAGGCACTTCTGGACAATTTGTCTTCCATACATCCTGGAGCCTTAGCACAAGGTCCATTATGTAAATACAAGAACACCAATAGGGAACAAAAATCAGTTGCCTCGCCCGTCCCTCCTCTCTCTGCTGCCTGACACAAGGCCACTGACAAGAACAGAATTCAGTTATTATTAAGACTTGAGTTGCCTAGGAAAATAGTTCAGCTCTATTTTTTTGTTCCTACTCAGCATGCACTTCTTGCTGACCACTTTTATGAATGTTAACGGCCAAGGCATTACCCGGAATCTATCTGTCCCATCATCACCCAGAGCCAGACAGTGCAGACAGAAATATGTTTGTGTGTGTGTTTATGTGGCGCTCGTGGCCCGAATGAGAATGGGCCTCAGAGCCATCTGCAATGAGCGACAGAGGAAGCTGACATCCATATGTTAAAAGTGCTTTGTTTATCAGTCAAGGTGTCCAAATTTAGGTTTTTTTTCCGGCTGGTGCACTCCTTGGCACATCAACTCTATGACCTTGACATAATTAGCACCCTGCCATTCCTGCCGAATTTCATGTCTTTGGGAGAGGAGTATATTTCCTGAAGGGCGGGAGAACATATCTTATCCTCCTCCTCTCACACTGTCACAGGCACATGGAGCGTTCCTTTTGCTGGTCAATTGGACACGAGCAGACCCCTCAAAGAGATCTAGCTCATGCATCTGGTATTGATTAAAGTGCTGTCAGAATGTGTGTGTGTGTGTGTGTGTGTGTGTGTGTGTGTTTGTGTGTGTGTATGAGAGAGTGAGAACAAGAGGAAGAGACAGAGATAGTCAGTTCTGTCCTTAGCTTACACTCTGCTAACAGGGTGCAGGATTGTTCCACTTCTCTGAGTCATCCTGATGGTCTTTAGCTTTGGACAGTAATGGGAAGAAATTCATCTGTATTACTGGACAGTGTGTCACACTTTACTTACTCTCTCTCTTACACTCTCTCTTTCTCTCTCTCTGTATCTCTCTGTCTCACACACACAGACAAAGTTACACACGCAGACACACACATACACACACACAGACACGCACACACACACACACACACACACACACACACACACACACACACACACACAAACACACAAAGCCGCACACATACTCTCTCACACAGACTTGCTGCTCACTCAGTCTTTGCCTCTCTCGACTCTTGCCCCTGAGGTGATGCTTCAAGGAATCAGCCAATGACGCCGTCGCACAGCCTGTCTGAGTCATGTCATATTCAGCACTCACTCTTCCTGTCCTGAATGGTAATTGCAACCAAAGGGGAAAAAAGAAAAGAAAAAAGAAACACAAAGAAAAATACTTTCTTTGGATGAGCATCAGTGTCCCATACTCTTGCATGTTTCCTGAATGCTGTTTAAACAATGCAAATGGAGCCGGGGACGAAGCAGAGTCACACTATATCTGTGAGAATGGGAACGCGAAGCCCCTTGCGCTCGCTTGCTCAGTCGCTGTCTATTCCCGAGGATTCCTGGTGACTTTTGGAAGTGTATGGCGTGCGGACTGCGGAGCAGAGCTCTGCCATCACTCAAACCCCTGGAGTCGGAGCCAAACCCCCGAGGCCACCGCATGTGTTCCCCTCTTGCCTTTACAGCCTCCTCCCAGCCATAAGAAGCTGTGATGATAGCACTGTAGTTCAATAAACGGTTACTTGCATAAATATTTGGGGGAGGTTTTTGGGACGCGTGGAGATTTCTCAGCAGATTTATTAGCTTTGTTTGGACGGGTGGGGGTCAGTGGCGTGTGTTTGTATGAGTGTGTGTGTGTATGTGTGTGTGTGTGTGTGAGTGTGAGTGAGTGTGTGTGTGTGTGTGTGAGTGTGAGTGTATGTGTGTGTATGTGTGTGTGTGAATGTGAGTGAGTGTGTGTGTGTGTGTGTGTGTGTGTGTGTGTTTTGGGCGGTTGATTGGGGAGGGTCAGCGGCGCTGCTGTCTTGTAACTGTCCCAGCGTTTTCTAACCTCAGTGAAAGATGGACAGCAGAAGGCTGCAGCCAAAATGCCTCGCGACAGGCTACTCTGTCTGGGAGATAAGAGCACCACGCTCACACACACACGCACGCACACACACACACACACACACACACACACGCGCACGCGCCTTCCAGGCCCCTTCATGTCGCTGCTAATCAGACGGGCAGTTTTTGGGCCAGTGGCGGCAGCTGAGGAGGTCAGAGAGGGAGGAAGAGGAGGAGGAGGGTGGAGAGGAAGGGAGTGAGGCTTTATCTTGTCTGCGGGGGCCTCTGTCTGAACGCGGCCGATATCACCCAACAGGGTGGGGCCTGACAGCATAGGGGATGTGGCATTTGCGCAGAGTTGACATTGAAATGAAATGTTTGCTGCAGCGCAGTTGAAATGTGTCAAGTGGACGCGATTATCCATTTCAGATGTAATTCGCATGTACACCCTGTCAAACACAGTCAAATAACAAGCAAGTGTAATACGAGATACCCTGAAGCTGAAATGAAATTGATTTTGAGAGATAAGATGTATTGCAAAAAAGCAAACATGGGGCCCCATGTTGGGGATTTTGGAGGGGGGTGGCGGGTTTTCTCTGAGCAAGTTAAACTTTGTTGAAGTAGTTGGCTAAGTTGTGGTTGTGTCCTGCTGTTGCAGAGAGCCTACCAGTGGAGGCCAAGCTGCCCTGGCTCAGACAGGCCCACGAGCTGGAGGAGCCAAAGGCTGCCTCGGAGGAGCCCACGTGAGTTATCAACGTCCTCTCTCTCTCTCTCTCTCTCTCTCTCTCTCTCTATCTATCTATCTATCTCTCTCTTGTTATGCCTGTCTCTAGCCATCTTCATCCACCTCATATTTCATGTTTCTGTCACTCTCTATCTTTCACTCTCACTATCTCATTTGCTCTTCAGTTTTCATTGTACTTCTCTATTCATCATCCACCTTACATTTTTCTCTCTTTCTGTTGTTTTCTCTCTCTCTCTCTCTCTCTCTATCTTATTCCCCTTTCTGTTTTACTTGTACTATGTGTCTCCCTCCTTTCAATCTCACTGATTTATTCACTCGATCCTTCGCTTTGTGTTCCTCTGTCTGTCCGTCTTTCCATTCTTTTTCAACACTCTTTCTTTGGGCAGGCCTCAGGAGACCTCCTGGGTTTACTGACTGTGAATGCAGAATGAGTGGGTTTCTGGTTGCGCCTTGGTGCCAGCAAGTGTTTGTTTTTTTCAAGCTGAAGTGCCCTGGTTTCCACAGTGGCTTCAGACCCAATGGAGTATATCACAAGACTCCATAGCCCTGAGCATCAGCGAAAACCGCATCTGTCAGAGGCCCTTTTTTTCTCCTCTTACTGCTTGTTGTTCACCACGATTCCCCATTAGAAATTCTTGAAATAGCATTAAAGTTTCTCTGCACACCTCGGTTCATTGCCACAACAGGTCCCTAGTCTGACTTAAGAAGACTCCTTCCTCTTCACAGTGGGTTTGCAGTGTTCACTGTGTGTTCTCCTAGTGCACCTATCTGATCAACTCCTTCAAGGTCCTTCTCTGGACTTCACACACACACACACACACACACACACACACACAATGTCTCCTCATGTGACATTTCTTTCTCTTTTTTCCGTTTTCTTTCCTTTTTTCCTCTTTTTCACCTCGGTTTCCTTGCTTCCATACATCAGCCCCAGACTAACCGCAGGCATCATTAATCCATTTTTCCCCCCTCTTCTCGCACTCCAGAGAAAGCCAGCGGGGGCCTTCTGCTGTCTTGGAGCGCACCGGCGAAATGGCACCGGCTCCAGTTTCCTTTTATTACCCCAGCCCCCTTTCTTTTTAGCTACGTGCGCCCGTCCGAAATCCCACATTGTGCTAATATTAGACTTATCTTCCTGATCTCTGAAACGATACGCGCATTAATAGCAGGCGAGGGAGCGCAAACAGATCGCTGGAGCCCCTCCATGCCCTCCACCCCCTTAAAAAGCCCTCCTTCACCCCACTCGTGTGAGCCGCAGAGGCCCCGGCCATGCCAGAAAGCTCCCCAGAACAGAGCGGTGGTTCAGCCCCTGCGGTCTACCAAAGGCATCTATCTCTGAGCCTCATAAAGAACAAGTATGCGGGTTAGATGTGTTTAAGGAGGGGGAGTGGGAGGTGAGGGGGGACTGCCATTGCTGACCCCCCCTGAACTCTCTAGCACCAAACTCCCTTCCCTGTGTCCCCCCTCGGCTTCCCCTTCCCATCCCACTCCCGCCTCTCCCTCACCCCTCACGGACAGGAGGGGAAGTGGAGCTCTACCGTTTCCCTGATAAGTGCTCTTAAATGACACTTCACAGCCTCTTTCTATCGGGCAGCCTCCCAGCGTTCAGCTCGCTGTCTCGTGTTGCTAAATTTGAGGGGAGCCGTGGGAGGCATGCGGTAATCGGCACCCTCCAAGAACAACCCCCTCGCTAAAGGCCGCGGAATTCTTTATTGGATGTGGGGAAGTGAGTGAATGTGTGTGTGTGTGTGTTTTAGTGTGTGAGTCATAAGGGAAGGTCTTGGGTCGGATGTGAAGGAGGCCCTTCACGCGAGGCTTATCAGTGCAGTGATAAGGGTGTTCGAGTCCCCTCTGTCAAAGCTCCCATTCAGTCCAACTTCTAGTCCTCCTCAACTTCCTCTGATGATAAGGCTGAGAGATTATAGCGCTTTTGATAGCTCTTTATTTCACTCCAACACACACACACACACACACACACACACACACACACACACACACACACACACACACAGGCCGCTCCCCTATTCACCCCACAGTTCTCATTCTGTCTCTCCTTGGTTTGTCGTTTTTTGACACCTGTTTCCAAGCACGTCCTTCTTCTCTACCCTCCCCCTGAAAGCTCAGACCGGCACTTTACAAGCGATCCCTGAGGTTTCTCTTTCAACCATCTCCATCACCCCAGCCCCCTAAACCCCCCCCCCCACACACATACACACACACACACCCCACCTTTCCCACCCAACCCCCTCTTTAAAAAAAAATCATCTGTTTTTTACATCACGTACAACGTTTTGATTCTGACATCATGATATCCCTTAATAACACGCCCACATTAGTCAAAACATGACATGTTGTGGCTTTCGGGGAATTACAGGTCTCATAAAACGTAATCCCATAAGCTGCGCGAATGTTTAGACAGCAGGACCGTGAGGCGCATGTTGACTTCCACGCCGCGCTTGTGTAGCTTGACATGCTTAAATACTTTCACAGGCTCGGCCGACTGACACCACCACTCGTGTGTCTGTGTGTGTGTGTGTGTGTGTGTGTGTGTGTGTGTGTGTATGTGGTGTGTGTGTGTGCATGTGTGAGTGTGTGTGTGCCTTTTTTCTATCGTCTATTTTTTTTTTTTTGCCTGAATTTAATAAAACGGAAAAGACATAAAAATCACGATTTGGCCCCCGCTTGCTGTTCATGCTCTATGTTTTTGTCGTCTGAATTGTCTGCGAAGAACATACGAGTCCAGACTTCCTTCCACTTTTTTTTTTCTTCAGCCCTGCAGAAAGTCACCCCACAAATCTATTTCTGTAAATGATTCTTTTGCCATCTTCAGCACTGCACGGGCCAAAAGTCTGATGGGTTCAATCGGAACGCTGATATTTTTCATAAGTCCCCCGCTTTTCTTTCTTCCAATTGCGTTTAGCCAGAGCCAGGCTTTTCTTCAAACTCAAAAGCCACAGCTCTCTATTCAGTTGTCTCTCACCTCAGCTGGAATGGGTACATAATTCTTTTTTCTTCCTTTTTTTGCCTTTTGGATGTTTTTAAGGTCATAGCCATGGCCTAAAAATACATCTCAGATCAGCAGTTCATCAAGACACTTCCTCCAATTCCGAAAATGTTTATTTGTCGTGAACAAATGTTTGCTTTCGAAATAAGAATAGATTTGGTCGGAGATCCTTCAAGGGCACCTGACTGTCTCAATGCAGGACAAGTGGAATGTTTGCGCTGGAGAACAAGTTTATCAGTCATAACATCTATCAACGGCCACCAAGAATTGAGAAAACACAAAACCGGCCAAAAGCAATGCAAACGTGTCATAACCGCAAAGAGCCTTTTGGCAACAACATACAGTGGAAACAAATTGAACCGGAATGAAGTGAATATAATTATGCATTATTGGCCATCACAATGATTTTGCTTTCATTTGCAGAGAAAATATAGAAAGAGGTGACCTAGAGCTTTTAAGGTGAGGCACTCTTCTCCTGCTGTGTCCTCTGGGCTGGTCAGCAGAATTTCTGCAACTGGAGTTGTACCTCAGGCAAAGGGCAGTTGAAGCTCTCTGAAAAGATAATAGCAGGCCTGAAGCCAGGGAGGTGGGAAATCATAACACTTACTGACCTGGTCACATGAGACACAGACCCACGCCCAGGGGTATTGTGGGTAACGCATTGCCGTCCGCTCTCATTACCCCTTCCTCACCTCTGCTGTGCTGTGTCACTCCACAGTCGTTCCCCCCGGGCCCCCACAGCCATAAAAACTTTGGAGAGACAGACAGAGAGAGAGAGAAAGTGAGAGAGAGAGAGAGATAGAGCACTGCTGCAGCCTCTCAGCCTATTTAAGCCGTTCTGCTCGCCGAGTCCAGATAGATTTCAGTCAGCGCCCTTCCAGTTCACACAAAGCAGCCGGCGATTCCAATAGTGATGCAAGGCGCTGCTATTGAATGTGATGGTTCAGTAGCTTTGTATGCTATCCATCACAGTGTGTTTATGAGGGCAGCGGGAGCTGATGATGATTTCACCGGCCACGCAAGCTCTCCTCGGCAGCAGCAGAAGCAGCAGCAGCGGATAACTCTGTAGCCTGGCAGGTTGGGTCACCTCTGCCTTGGGCTGGGTGTGCTTGGTGCCTTTGCATGCTAATTTCTCCTGTAATCTACTGGCAATGAAACTCCAGGGGTGTGACACCTCACTCTGTGTCACAGGGTCGAACGCTGTTCATTAAGTCAATCAGTGATCTAGTCCATAATGCTGACCTTGGGAGAACCTTTCATTCCTTTTGACTTGGTTTAGTTATTGAGCACACCAAATGAACAAAACGTTTATTTGCACAGTTAAATGAACTCTTGTTCACTCTCATAACCTTCCAGTAGAGACGTCATCTATCCATCAGCAAAGCCATCTATCCATCCACCCATTGCACAGCACATAAATCAACCTGTCCATACAGCAGTTCAGCCACTCAATCACACATTCCAGAATTGAAACAGAGCTCTTGACAGGATGAAGTCTCCCTTGTTGGCTAAGTGTGTCCCATGCGTTTTGCCGTAGGTTCATCCCAGGTCCTTGGTCTCCCTGCAGCACCAGCTGTGGGCCGGGCGTGCAGAGGCGCTGGGTCAAGTGCCGTGTGCTTCTCTCTTTCACGCGGGCCGAGGTGGACCTGCCAGACGAGGAGTGTGATGGCGAGGAGAAGCCATCGCAGCAGAGGCAGTGCGAGCTGGAGTCTTGCACCGGCTCACCGGCACCCCCTCAAGGCCGGGACCGGCAGCACGGGCCGCAGTGGGGCTACCGCAAGTTCAGCCCCTGCTCCAAGTCCTGCGGCGGAGGTGAGCAAGAAACCTCTGGACAACAAGAGCAAAACACACCACATTGCTTTGCATCGCAATTGCATTGCAACACAAAACACTACCCACACTCAACACACAACACAACTCATCCAGCACAAACAGGCTGAGGTGCAACGTAGGACAGTTGAGATGAAGTGCACTTGTTTGGAAACATTTCCTGCATGTTTTGGAAAGACAACAGAGAGATGAGTGTCAGAGTCATGCAGCAGGCACCTCTTGCTTAACGCGCCCACGGCTCAGTGAACGGCTTCAGAGGCTGGGCCCTCGTGCTCCCATCCCCTCGCACTCCTCACGCTCGGCCTCGTGTTCCGTTTCAGATAGCCGCCGAGGGAGGATTAGACCTACTTCACTGCTGATCACTCGCTAATGTGAGCTGTAACTCTAACCCTATAAAGCCAACTGAAAGAGAGGAAACTCTCTTCCCCTTGTTATCCCCACTCTAACTGCCTTGCCTCTCCCTCTCTCTCTCTCTCTCGCTCGCTCTCTCTCTCTCTCTCTCTCTCTCTCTCTCACACTCTCTATCTCTTTCTCTCTCTCCCCTCTTTGCTTTTGTCGCTCTCTCTGTTGTTGTTTTCACCTCTAGGCACACAGATCTTTGTGGCGCGGTGCCTGAGCAGTGGGAAGTTGGTGAGCACCGCCCTGTGTGACAGTGCCAGTCGGCCGCGCGTGATGATGCGAGTGTGCAACCCGGAGCCCTGTGGTGCAAGGTAAGCCTCAATGGCACCGGCCTCAGTGACACACACACACACACACACACACACACACACACACACACACACACACACACACACACAGTGATGATGGGTTTTACTGGACAAGAAGATCCTCTAGGAGCCTGGGCCCCACAGCTGTTTGGAGCGTCATGGAGCACATCCACTCCCTCCAGCCCACACAGCCAGAAGGCCTCAGGCCTCAGTCAGACCAGCAGGGCCAGGGCCGAGATGGCAAGTGAAAGAATGGCACACTGCCGGAGAAGACGAAGAGTTCTGGTGTGCATTAGGATCATGTGTCTGTCCATAGAGCCAGGGGCGTATAAGCAAAAGTGAGAGAGAGAAAGCGAGAGAGAGAGAGGGGGAATAAAACGAAAGAAAGATGAAAGGGAGGGAAGATGGAAAGAAAGAGAGTTACTCACATCCTTTCTTACTGGCAGGCCATGTTTACCAGCGGTGGTCAGGATCATGGATGCGCCCACATTTGGTAATGACTCATGATAAGCATATCGTACACAGTTTCAGTTCCAGTATCGTCACCCATATTACTAACCCTGCATTCACGCTCCTGGCCAAAATAGGCCGATGAGTTGAAACATGGTTCTTGTAAAAAAGTCCTGTTTTACGGTCGTTTATGCCAACCTAAACAATGTGTCCCTGTTGTTGAACAGCTCGCCTGGCTGGATTGCGGACCGGGGCTCCCCCGCTTTACTGAAACCTTCCATTTGCTTCTTATTTATGGCTTTGTTTGTTTATTTATTTATTTAAGTATTTAAGTATTTCTTTATCATGGGTTGGAGGACTGTGCAACAATCTGTGTGCAACATTCATATTAACTCACTCTTGGTTCTGGGACAAATGGTTAACATCATTTTGAGCTACAGAGAACAGGGCTGGAGCATCAAACAACTGCACAAGCTCGGAGCCCAGTAATGCTGATAAGATCAGGCCTGCCTGTACCAAATTGCCATCACAATATATAGAATTAGCAAGAGTAATTGACAACATACGCAGAGAGCAGGTGGTTCCAATACTGCTGGCAAACACTCAGCTCTGTAGCTTGTTGTGAAAGCATTTATGTTGCAGTCAAGCATAGAATGAGAAATATTGCCTTTAGGATGCTGTCAGAATTACACATCGGCCTTGCGCATATCAATAAGCTACGGGAAAGCAATGACGTTGAGACTGAGTTGTGTTGTGTGTAGATGACAGGCAACATTCTACAGAATCTCTTTAAGGATGAGAAACGTTACCCATAGGAATAGACCCACAATAAAAATGTAATATATGTGTTTTATGTAATGGATCTCTCCCTCTCTTTCTCTCTCTCTCTTTCTCACACACACACATACACGCATGCGCACGCACGCACCAATGCACACACACACACACACACACAAGCAGAGAGCCACGCACACACACACACACACACACACACACACACACACACACACACACACACACACACACACACACAAGCAGAGGGACACACACACACAGGCAGACAGCCACACACACACACACACACACACACACAGGCCCACATGCTCAAAGATGAAAGGGAGTGATGTAGGAATGCAGGCGCCTCTTGGTGGCACATGGGGACATGGGATGGCAGGTTTTCATTCCTAACTTTGCACTTTTATAGAAAGTAAACATACTAAAAATAACACTGTTTTCAAGGCAGCTGCCATGCATTTGAAGCAAATCCCCTGAAGTACAGCCATATTTTTACAAGGATTCATTTTAGGACATAGCAAATGTAAATGTGTTTGATTGTCACATTTCTTGTTGACCAAAGGAGTGTTTTCCATAGTAGGATCAAAAATGTGATTAATCCAATGGGGTATTTGCTTTTTTTTCCTTTTGTTAAAGGACCATTTTATTTCACTTACCAGGGCAAGAGAAGCAGGCCTGGTTTGTGTTCAAGGACTGAATTCCGATTAAACCTAAATAGCTTGTCAGGCCGCTTTCAAAAGGGGGATATTTGACGAAAACACGGGCTTGTTTTTTCCAATAACTGACCCCTTGCCAATGTCAGCAGGACAGCAAGCTTTTGGGACTGACAGTGTGGATGAAGTCAGGCCTGATGTTGATACAGAAATGATTATTTCTCATATCGGCACTTTTCCTTTTGAGCTCTCTCAGGTTTTTGTTTTTGCTGATGAACTCATATAAAAAAGACGAATATTTTACGAGTCAAAATAGACTTAATCATGACCTCATGCTTAAAGTGCACATCATATCGGGCCGTAAAGGACAGGAACGCTCTCTGTTCCAGTCTTCTTTTTCCTGGACTGGATTGTTTTTCCCTGTGCTTTCCAGCTCCCATTCTTTAGTGATGTGCCCTTTGTAGCACTTAACAAATATAAAAAGTGGAATAAATATGAGCAGTAATGGACCCAGGAGACAGCAGGCTTTTACACTGGAAAGTAAAACACATGCAGTATAATATACTCACTCCACTTCTGACCCTACCCTTCCGTGAATAGAGCTACCTCATGAGCAACATGACGTAGAGACACAAATCACTTTCCACTGTAAACAGATATGATGCAGTGAGCGGTTGGACTTTTGAGATGCTTTCTAAACCGAATCGGAGCCCTATACTTATCTGATATGCAAAGCTGTGTCATGGAGCCTCAAGTCTCTTGATTGTAATGAAATTTACCCCAATTAGCATCAGTGCTATTCTGCAAAGGGCATTTCTGATCAAAGGGTTCAGCTTCCAGTCACCACAGACAGGACTTGGGACTGGGACTTTGGGCTGGTTCTCAAGAGGTCACATGGTATTCTCATCTGCTTGTCCTCAAATAGATTTCAGTTTGTTTTCCTGCTAGATTCTTTTTTGCTGTAAAATGTGGCCTAGAGTTGGATAATACGGAACAGTCTGATCTCTCGTCACTTTTTCTGAATTTAGAATATGGATCCATGTGCAGCGTTTTTCTCAGGGGAATCACTGGCATGCACTTAACCCCAGAAACCTTCCTCTGCCAGAGCCCTCTCCCCCCACCTCCAGTTAAAGACTTATCTGTCTGCATGGGGACGGTCGCCAGCGTGGCTGCACAGAGCCTAATTTAGAGGCCTTGTCGTGCTGTGTTAAAGGATTTGTGCAGGATGCAGCAGAGGGGCCAAACTTGTTCCACTGAGGTGGCTGAAACTTGGCCTAACTCTTGGCATTTGCAAATCTCTCTCCTGTCTGTCTCTCTCTCTCCTTTCCTCTCTCTCTCTCTCTCACTCTTGCTCGCTCTCTCTCTCTCTCTCTCTCTCTGCTCTCTCTCTCTCTCTCTCTCTCTCTCTTTGTCTCTCTCTCTCTCCATGCAAGGAAGGAGAGATAAGTGATGGCTCAGTGCCTCATGGTCACTGAAGGAATCATAGCGTCTTGCATAGTGTCTGTCAGTGCTCTCATATTCATTTATTCATTCCTATTTGCATTTTGGATACACAAATCAAGGAATGTTGAAAGTGATTTAATGCTTTTGACTGGAAAGATGTAGATTCGATTACTGTGATCAAGCTGAATGACAGGTGAAAGGAAACTGACATTTAAGCAAGTCTCTTTCTCTCTCTCTCTCCTTCTTTCTCCCTCTCTCTCTCTCTCTCTCCTTCTTTCTCTCTCTCTCTCTCTCTCTCTCTCTCCTTCTTTCTCCCTCTCTCTCTCCCTCTCTCTCCCTGGATGAGCTTGGGCTGCAGGTTTAATTTAGTGTCCTTTAAGGCTTGCTGTCACTCAGCAGGTTGGAGTGGAAGCCTGGTCCACCTCAGCTAGTTTGGGGCTAAATGGAACTCAACGCTCCTCCATTTAAAAAAAAAAAAAAGCCTTACTCACACAGTGCACTCAGCACTTACCAGTGAAGCATTTTCCATTCAAAAGTTTGTGTGTGTGTGTGTGTGTGTGTGTGTGTGAGAGAGAGAGAGAGAGAGAGAGAATGTATAGTGAATGTATGTGTGTATGTGTGTGCAGTAGAGTTCAATCCAAGATATTGACTGTAAGTGTGTGAGTCTGGACATTGTAATAGCTCAGAGAACAGCCCCTGGGAAGAAGCTGAGTGTGTGTGTGTGACAAGCAGGCAACATGTGGTTCACTGCACATACAGGCATAGATCCACTCAGAAAACTCTATGTGTGTGTGTGTGTGTGTGTGTGTGGGCACAGATGGGAAATGAGCCAGTGGTCACGCTGCTCAGCAACGTGTGGCGTGGGCCTGCAGATCCGACAGGTCCTCTGCGTTCTGAACGGGGAAAAAAAGATGCCTGACAAGGACTGCAAGGACAACAAACCCAGTGAGGTGCAGGCCTGCAACCAAGTGGACTGCCCTCCAGCCTGGGAGACTGAGGACTGGCAAAAGGTAATAAAGGCCTGAAGCCTGAAGAAGAACATATGGCATATGCCACTATTAGATGAAACTCAATGCATTGAAAAGATAGATAGATAGATAGATGAATACATACATACAGATATACATACATACTTACTCATTCACTCACTCACTTTATCCTGTAGAAAATTCAGGAAAAGGAATGATGCTCTAGTGTACGTTTTGACTGAGTAAAAGACACAGGCACATTGCTTCACATTCACAGTCACATTCGCCATTGATGCTCCATCTAAATGTGACTACAGCATGTGTCAGTTAATCCCGTTGAGACCTATTGAGCTAGATCTATTTACAGTCTTTTTGTATTGAAAAGCTCCGTCCAATAGGATAAAGCAGATTTAGAATTACTAGAAGTAGAGAAGGACCTAAAAGTAATGGTGTGGCTCACGGACTCCATGGAACGCATTTCCTGTATGTAGTGCTTTTCCACTCCCTCGAGCAGTCAAAGCGCTTCACAGTTTGCCTCACATTCACCCATTCACACTCACATTCACACACTGGTGTTGGAGGCTGCCATGGGCTGGAAACAGTTTGGGGTTTGGTGTCTTGCTCAAGACACTTAGAACAGCACCTTTACCTCCTGCGTCACCATCGCCCCAGCACCCTAATTGGAGTTTAGAGTTATTGAATGAAGCCATCCATTTGTTATTGTCCTGATGCATAGACTGCACAGCTGAGCTGCTATTTATAATAAACAGTCCCTGCAGAATATAAAACTTCACACAATCACCTTTATCTCAGTGCTCCAACACCTGTGGCGGAGGCAAGCAGTCGCGGAAGGTTTACTGCAAACAGCGTCTGGGCAGTGGAAGCTTCCAGAAGCTAAAGGACTCCGCGTGCAAAGGTGTAAAGCCTGTGTCTCACCGGCCGTGTGCCACGGATGACTGCCGGATGCCTCGTCTGGAGGGAGGAGAGTGGTCCAAGGTAAGGGCATGCTATCGTATGCTACCTTGGACATTACAGCACTTGTGGCCTCCATGGTAGATAGCACCTCCTTGAGGTTATCTTGTGATGACATTCCGTGCCTCGTGGATCTGTGAGATTGACAGCATTAATCCCTTCAGGGGCAGCATTTCCATTTTTCAACACATGAATTAAATATCGGCAATCCTCTGTGTAACGGTGCATCCTCTATCTCTGTGAAGTGTTTGCCTTCAAGTCTCTGTGAGATGTATCAGCTACACTTTAAAAAGCTGACAAAAAGCTTTTGTTTCTGAAACAGAATGGTTTCTCACTGACACACTGATAAAGCACTTTGCATATCAAAAGTTAGAATAATAGGGACACCAGTCGGTTGACAGAGGTGCAGGACACTTTAATCTTTTAAAGTTTGTTGTGTGTGTGTGTGTGTGTGTGTGTGTGTGTGTGTGTGCATGTGTGTGCATGTGTGTGTGTGTGTATGTATGTGTTTGTGTGCTGCAGTGTTCAGTAACATGTGGCACAGGGGTGCAGCGACGAGAGGCGGTATGTCGCAGACAGACCCCCTCAGGACATAAGGTGACCCTGAGCAGAGCTGTGTGCAGTGGGATGACCCCGCCTCCACTCATCAGGAGCTGCCGCATGGGACCCTGCAAAAGTGAGTCCGCCTGCCCTTATGCATGCCTGCTGTCTGTCTGTCTGTCTGTGTGTATATATGTCTGCCTACTGTCTGCCTGTCTGTCTTATCTGTCTGCTTGTCTGTTTGTCTGTCCATCTGTTTTTTTGTCTGTCTGCTTCTCTTATTGTTCGCAAGTTCATCTGTCTATCCCTCTGTCTATCTGTCTGTCTGTCTGTCTGTCTGTCTGTCTATTTCTCTGTCAGCCTCTGTCTGTCCGCCTTTCTGTATTTCTGTCCTGTCTGCCTCTGTGCCTCTCTGTTTGCCTAACTGCCTCTCCTTAACATTCACCCAGTCTGTCTGTCTGTCTGTTAGAAGTTCATCACAGAGTAAAATCAAAGATCATTGAATACTGACCAAGATAGAGGAACATAATACGTTACAATGGGAGCAAACGTGAATAGTTCTGGTCTGCATAAGTGGGAGTGTCACATAACATCACAGGATAAACTTTTCAGTGATCTTCTGAATCAGCATATGTGGGCTCGACTTTGGTTTGCATAAAGGGGGATTTTCCCTCTCCCCCTTGCATGAATAGAACACAGAACTTAACAAACGTTTATGCATCTCGCCCCGCTTTCACCCTCTCCATAATAATATGTAATATGGTGTGAAGCCTTGTCACTCCTCCTGTTGTCTCAGTGCTATGCCTGGCACATGACATGATATCAGTTGTTGACTGAAGCACCTCTGGATGGAGGGCATCAGCTGGACCAGGGCTTCCTTCCAGCATGTTCCCTCATCACTGGGAAAAAACACAAGTGGCTTTTAATTGCTGCCTCAGAAGGAGGTGGATCAGTAGCCTGATGGATCAGACTCTTTCACTTTCTGAGTGTCTGAAAACTGGGAAATGTTTACTTTACAGTGTGGGCACATTGAAAAAGAATTTGTTGACATACTGTAGCTAGATTAAAAATTAAATGGAGGTACTACATTGGAGTTAACCTAGTGGATCAGTACCTACGTGCCATGAATGCTTTCTCCCATTGAATCACCAAGTCCGCTCACATTATTTGACTGTGCGCTGTGCAAACGTGCCATGAATGAATTCTCTGTGACTTGATTCTGTAGATGTTCTGTCTGCTCTTAAAAATTATGTTCTCTGCGGTTGTTAGTGCTTGTTTTTTTTCTGCTGCCTTATCACATATTTGGTGAAATGAGATGGTACTCGAGCTGTGTGCAATAAAAGTCCCCCTGTTTAAGGGTGGAAGGGATATTAATGTTCAGAGGCGAAGCCTGTGATTTATCACAAGTTGAATCTAAATAAAACTTGGCACCGTTGAAAAGAAACCTAACAGTGAGACCCCTTCCAGATGTAAAGAGCCTGTAGATTTTTATGTAGTTTGAAGCAGCTTTTTACGTTTTTTATATGTTTGTCACTCATTATCATGTATCCTGTCCTGTCTTAACTGGGCTTGAAATCAAGTCTGCTTTTATGAGCCAAGCTTGTTAACTACAGACAGACATGAAACACTTTAGCGGGAGGTTTAGAGAATGCCCTTGGCCTCTTGTGATACACTGAGTTGTATGATTAAAAATTGGGAGGAAGAAAAAAAAAAAAAAAAACTTTATCTGATCTTAATTAATTTTGGAATGTTGAATCATCAGGTAGCCTCGGCCTGAACTCTGCACTGAGCTGGATGCTTGCAGAGGGTGTGTCACCCTTGGAACAGCCAGTTCTGTTTGCATCAATGCTTCTGTCAGCACTTCACATCCATTCCAGACCCAAATTTGGGTGTTAGGACTGGACATGTTGGATTCAAAGTGCTGTCTTGTTCCTGTTCTTGTGTGTGTGTGTTTTTTTATGAGCCCTGCGCTTGCCAGTGCAGTAGTGGGTAGGAGAATTTACACAAGATCATTACAAGTGCATTAGCAGTACACCAGTAAAAAACGAACCATAATCTTGTTATATCCTGAAGTCCTGAAGCACTGCAGTGGTGTTTTGGGCCCATTGCTTTGTGTGTTGTCTGATGGGCATATCTTAAGTCCTAATTAGACCCTAGACAGCTAAGCAGTTATGGAGGGGTATAAAAAGTGAGTTGTGGGGGTAGCTGTGGGTAGCTGGCCACAGGCAGGTAAACGTGGGGACCTAGGGAGCACACACCCTCTCTCTATTTCTACTAATTTTCTGTCTTTCTTCACTGTTCTTTCACAGTTAGGGCCAAAAGCCAAAACAAATTTGATTGTGATTTGTTGTTTTTGCAGAATATGAATCGTCTAGGAAGACCTGTCCTACCATCCTGAGTGATCACCGCACCTACATCCAGACGCGGCCGGAGAAGCGTCTACACTTCACCGTCGGAGGGCGCGCCTATTTGCTGCCCAAGACCTCCGTGGTCATCAAGTGCCCGTTGCGACACGGCAGCAAGTCCACCATCCACTGGCTGAAGGACGGGAGGGACCTCCCTGCCTCCAAGCGTATTGGCATTACTAAGTCCGGAGCCTTGCGCATCTACAACCTGGACGCCAGTGACATGGGGGTGTACCGCTGCGTGGCTTACACCGCCACGGCACGCTTCATCCTCAAGCTGATTGGCAGCGACAACAAAATCCTAGAGCATCCGGAGGGACAGGCTTTTACAGGGGACGCTGATGACCCAGAGGCTGCTCTGGGGGAGAACTCGTCCGTACCTCGCTGTCTGGACAATGACTACCTGATACCTGGCTGGCAGCAGCAGAGCGAATTCTACTCGCCCGAGGGCCAGTCCCAGGGCACGGACACAGGCCCCCTACAGGCCCTTCGCAATTCTGTGCTGAGCTCCAGAGGGGCCCAAGGGCCTGTCGTTCAGCTGCCAGAGAGGCGCTTGGGGCCCGGAATGTCCAATGGAGCTTTTAGCCTGCTCCCAGCGCACTACGAGGAGCTGACCAAGAACATCAGCAACCCAGAACAGAGCACGCATGGAGGAGACAAGGTCAGCACCCAGACCAATCACAAGTCCAGTGAAGGTCATGTGTCCAGCCCAGGAGGGACGGGCAAGAAGGGTGAGGGTCCTGGAGAGGCTCCAGGAGGCTCCAGAAGCAAACACCAGGACAAAACAGCTAACTCTTCTGAACGCGCTGCCGACAAGGAGAACAAGAGTCCTAAAAGAGCGACCATCGCACGACATGAGCACCACGGCTCTCTCATGAGCTTCCAGAGGGATATGAGGATTCACATTGGTCGGGTGGCCTACCTGACCAACGCCACTCGCAGCCTTGCCCTCCTCTGCCCAGTCCATGGTGTGCCTCTACCCACAGTGACCTGGACCAAGGATGGTGCACCATTACAGTATAGAGACAGGTATGAATTCTGCATTTTTACTGTTGCTCTACATCAGTCTTACGTAGGGATAGTTGAAGTATGAGAACAGATTAGATAATACCTTCCCTATCCTTAATGTGCTTCCAAAGTTTACCTCATACTAGCTCGAAAATATGCTGTCTGTACAGACAGAGAGTCCTTGCCAGCATTCCCTCTGCCTGCACACTACTGATGATACAACTAATTAGACAGTCTGCTTGGCTGAGGAGTTGTGCATACTAAAGTAGCTTACTTAAATGGTTGGAATCAAAATGTGATGGGAGTTTAACATAATGAACCTTGGCGCCTCTGGACATAGTATACTGAATGTTTTTAAGTACACAAGATTGTAATCTGTCTGCTCTGTGGTTTATTTTCCGTTTCTTTTGTGATTTACTGTATTGTGATAAACTTTTTGTCAGAGTGAAAAACATTGCGAATGGACATTAGAATTCAGCTGCAGTGTGCCTGACGGGCCAGACGGTCACTAAACACTGTCTCCACTCCTTCCGCCCAGGCATGTGCCAGACCTAAGGCTCTCGTGGCTGAGCAAACACACTGCAGACTTCATTTTAGCACAGATCCATCAGCGACTCCGTGGCATAGGGGCCTACACTGCCGACATGAGAGGGTCTCCGCTAGCTATCACCCATGCCTAAGCCTACATCAGCTGCCCACAAACAGAGCAGAAATTTGTATTCCCCCTGTAGTACTGCTGGATCATATACATTTATGTTCCTTGGAATTTTGCTCAGTCTCAAAACGGAGCCTTCATTCATGCGGCTTAGGGCAATCAGAGTGCATTTTTGTGCCCTGGATCTCTGGGGTAAAGGTCCTAGTTCGAGGTGAATGCAAATGCTTTTGCGTGTTTACATTGTTTTTTGCCCGGTGCTGGTGCCTGCACATTGATTGCCTTGGCTCATGTTTTTGCAGGGACTGCCGGTCAGCTCATGTGCAGCTTACTGTCTGGCAGCTGCTGCTTGTGCCCTTCCCTTTCGAGTCAGCAGCTCTGTTTACCTCGTTTCCCACTGCTGGACCCCTGTGTGCCAGCAGCGGGATTAGAACCACAAAAGCCCCCATGGCCGGTGTGAGGGGACTCAAGCCCGGGGGCCTTGCCTTCGATTTGGGTCTTGGGCCAAGCATAACAGTGAGCCCTTTGAGATATCGCCCTCAGATGAGACTTATAAGGTTCTGCTTTGCCGACCTTTTCTGCCATCCTTTCAACCGTTTGCCCGCTCTGTCATCTGCCTTGGCTAATTAACGCAACCTTGTGCAGTCTGAGAAGAGGAGAGGTAAACTCACATCAGCAGCTGTTGCGGCTGTAGTTTAGTGCTTCAATTGCTTGACTACCGTCGGCAGTCAACGTCCTTTTTTTTCTCAGACAGTGAGCCATGAAACCACCCGTGTCTGGTTTGTGATGTTGGCTCATGTTTTGTCTTCTCTTTGTCTGAACAAGAGCTTCTGTGCGTCTGAGAAGCACAGCACAAGACCACACAGCTTGCTGAAGAGGAATGACTTTCGCTGGGCTTCTGTAAGGATATGATGATTAATATTATCGCTTGCTCCATCCCATGGAAACCCAGACCTCCTTTTTTTTTTACCTCATTTCTGTGTCAGCAGAGCGACGCATATGGAACTGATAATTCTATCGCTTATGGTTCTGCCAGTCAGGTCTGATTGATAGACCTAAACGGACACAGTCTTTTTTTTTTTTTTTTTTAGCCATGCTATCTCGTGACGAGTCTTATTCCTGTCGCGCTAGCACCGCCTGTGCTAATGTGCTGTCGCAGCTGGAGTGGCGAGCCAGCCAGGCTCCACCGACTGAACCCTTTAGGGGTGCCTGTCTGTAATCAGGGTCATCTTGGACCCGTGGAAAATACCGGTAACACCCGAGATGGAGTTCGCCTCCAATCCCAGCTCTGCTACTTCTCCTCCCTCGCTCCTTCTCTCCCTACCCTGTAGTGTCCCCTCAGCAGCCATGTGTGCACCACATGAAGGAGACCCCCCCTGCTGTAAGGCCCCTCTGCTGGGGCACGCCCTGCATGCGAATTAGGCTGAAATTATAGACTAAAGAGCTGACCTCCCCCATTAGTATGGCTAAATGTTCAGCTAAGTTAATAACTCAGTTTGTGTGTTAGTGTGTGTGTGTGTGTGTGTGTGTGGCACCACAAAATATTGCTCAGATAAACTCACTTTTCAGCCACAGATGTCTGTGTTCCTCTCATGCCCGCATTGGATATGTTCAGTTTTCAGATGTTCAGCTTGAGCGTGTGTCAGTGCTTTTGGTTGGACCTGAAAGATTCATTGTGATTGGTGTGGTTTGTGGAAGTACAGTGATGGGCGTTAAACTATGAGAACAGAGCAGTTTCTCCAGGCTTGCCCACGTGGAGGCGCCTTCTAATTTCCCCAGACGGGGTGAACTGCAGTGCAGTGGATGGAGCTAAAGATGGGGGTGGGGAACGAGGGGAGAACTCTGTACAGAAGCCCAGTCTGGTGACCTCTCACTGGGGTCTCTTTCTTCAGGCTTAGCCCCTCTCCTCTCCTCTTGCAGCTGAGAGCCCCTGCAGAGAGTGTGGATGCGAAGCTGTCTCCGCCTAGGCTTTTACAATGTCAGCATTTACTTTTGGCCTGAGCTGTAATGTGAAAAAGCGCCGTCTGATTGACATTCACAGACTCTTGAGCTGCGTGAAGCTTCGTCTTGCAGCACCACTCTGTTCACTCTGGGATCGTGCCATGAAGATGGAGACGGTTCTGAGAGGAGGCGGTATCAGGTGGTCCGACAGGCACCACACCTCATTTAAAGCAAACCTGTTTGGGATCATATTACCTTATGACATTGTTTTGATGACTTTCTCACTTCATGCACTTATTTGTTTAATATCAGTGGTCATAAAATATTATATGATATGGTTCATGTCATGTCTGATAGCATTAGGCCTACTACTAAAATACATAATGTGCAGTAAGGTGTTGTTAAACTAGATAATCTCTAAACTAGAGATAATCATTCATTGATCTGACAACAGGGAAACTGAATTAATTATAGCAGGTCATAAATAGTGAGTTTTATGTTTTGACATGTATCCAGGGCCTTTTTGTGTTCTGCTGGTATAGCAGCACATTTTCGAGTGCTCAGCACCGAGGAGTGTTTTGAGAGAGCAGCAGCCATTGATGAGGTGCGCATCGGAGGTGTCCAGCACACATTCCCACGTGCTCTTCTCCGAGGGGCTTGTGTGGGAGCAGGACAGGGGCCTTACTGCGCCCCAGTGGGCCATAAAGCTCTGGATGCGTTTACCAGGCAACCCCCCTCTCTGCACCCCTCTCCCCCGCTTGTCTCCTCGCCAGCCCCCGAAAGCAGGCCCGTCTCTCCACTATGCTGGCCTGCGCTCTCACACTCTCCAAAGCGATATATATATCACCACAGGCCCTTCCCATCCCTTCTCTCTCGAACAATAGCCCCTTTTCTGCTCCTCTAGTTGTCAAAACATAAACTTTCCTTTAATGCAAGCTCGCTGTATTAACAGGCTGTATTAATGCTGTATTAAGTCATATTTGAAGTGTGTGTGTGTGTGTGTGTGGAGTTGCTTGTTCTTTTGTATGCATTTAAGTCTTTCAGCATCCTACTTAGGTCTATACTCTCTTGGTCCGTGTTAATATCAAATCCAGATCCTCTGCTGGCTGTGTGCTCTTATTAGTGACTGATGTACAATGAGTGTCTTGGCACACTCAGTGTCTTAGCGCATGGTGTTCTTCTGTGTGGCGGATGAAGCGGGTCAGTGTTGACTGATGGACGCTAAGATTGGATGGGAGATGACCGGAGGAGAGAGGCTGGACATAAATGTACTTTGTAGTCTTTGTGTGGTAGCGGCGGGGTGCCGAGCCGTTAAGACGCTGAGTTGAGGAGGACACTTGCCGCTGCAGGAGGAGGCCTGCTGAGGTGATCACACGGTCTGTGCCTGGCCTGGCCCTGGCTCACCCGCTTCCATTCCAGGGAAGGCGGGGGGATGGGGGGCTCCCTGATGCCGCAGACAGGCTGTCTGTTTTAATGGGGACCTGGTGCTCAGATCCGGCTCCCCACTGGGCTCAGCCGCAGCCTGTAGAGAGCTCTATTGGGCTCCATTAGGCTCTCTCTCTCTCTCTCTCTCTCTGGCCGTCTGGAGGCTCGCTTACAGCGCTGCGGCTCAGGTTCATTCCCGGGGGGAAGCCCCAGACACGCACAATAGCCCCGGCATAATAAATACACTCTAATCACCTACATAAACACCTACCTTCTCCTCACCCCCCAACACCACCACCTCCACCTCTGACAGGCCCTCCCTGCTCAATGAGTGCGTGATTGCACTGTTGAGTTCCAAAAGAGAAGACCAAAAATAGAAGCGTTTTTTTTTTTTTGCAGGCATGGAGGATACCACCTGATTGATGTCCAGGAAATCCAATATTTTAACAGCTCGTCTGTCCGGTCGGTTTCTGGAATGCCAGGTGTGATTAGAATGGATCACTCCCCCATTCAAAGGCGTTATCAGAGGCAAGATGAAACCAGCCTGTGTGTGTGTGTGTGTGTGTGTGTGTGTGTGTGTGTGTGTGTGTGCGCGTGTGTGAGTGAGAGAGAAAGAGAGCAATAACCGAAAAACTCTCCGGCCGTGGTCGTTGTCTTAACCCCGCACTGACCCAGCGTAAGTGAATTTGACCAGTAATTGTTTAATGTGGCATGCGTGCGTGCATAAGGAAGCACAAGCTGTAACTCTGCACTCGGTTGCACTCGGTGCTGAAGAGCTCAGAGCCCCATGAGGTCACTAAGGAGAGCCTCTCTCTCTCACTCTCTCTCACTATCTCCCTCTCTCCCTCTCCGACTCCTTCTTGCTCCCCAGGGTGCTGTGGCAGGATGCGGAGGGTCTGCACATCTACAAGCCGAGCCAGGAAGACGCGGGGGAATATAGGTGCACCGCCACCAACGAGCTGGGCTCCGACTCGGAGAGCTCTCACCTCCATCTGGCCGGTGAGTGTCTCCGCTGCCTCCCTGCCTGCATGCCTGCCTGCCTCCATCAGCCAGGCCTCCCCTACACTCCCTGCACAGCCTGATGGGACTGCATAGCCCAATCATGAAGCACGTATATCAAATACAGAACATGTAGAGTTTGCACACTGATGTCCACCCACCCACTGATGTTGTCGGGGGTCAGGTTTGCTCACAAACACCATTACGTCAGTGTGTTTCCCATTGTCTATCATTACTATTACAAGTATTTAACAGTCATAGCGTAACAGGCCTATAATTATTTGATTACAACCATAGATGACTGGTATTACATCTACCAAGCAAGCACACAGATTCTAATCAAGTGGCCATTGAGATAAATACACAGCTGCACTCATAAGGATGTGGTTTCAGTAATGAACATCAAGAATGTTATCAAATAATGTAGAAAAAAAAAATAAGAAGAAGAGTCTATTTTCTTGCACCGCTAGCCGTTAGGGAACGGTCACGAAGGTTTCCTGTTTTATAAACTAACCAACACCCATGGCTAAAGTCACTGTGCATTGATAATTTGTGTTACAGACAGGCTACACTGTGTGTGCAACCAAAGCATTGTGTGTGTGCCTGTTGTGAATGCTGCAGCAATAAGCTTCCTCTGCAATCAGTGACATATGCTACGCCACATGCAACAGCACAGATTTGAAAAAAATTAGACCAGTCATCTAAAGCCATTTTTACTCAAGGTGAATGCAGTGTCTGAGTTACACGTATGGTGTAGCCCTAGGCCTATTCTGCTCTCTTCCAACAGCCCATCTCATTGGAAACTAGAATAATGTCACCTTGTGACCTTCATCTGTTGGTTACAGAATACCCCAAGATTGCCCTATCTTGGAGAAATGTGTCTGACCTGAGCAGCTCGGTGCTGACCGTTGTGGTTGGAGGCTGGATCAGGGTGCGTCTGGGAGCCAGCCTCACCTTGGACTGCCCAGTCACAGGTCAGTAACAGAATATGTCTTTGGATGTTACTCACCGTTTTGTAATAAAAAGGGATTTTTCCCTTGAAAGAGTTTAGATTCATCGATAGAATTGATGGATGGTTGCTTAGCGCCTACAAGGATTACTGCAGCAAAAGGCTAGAGAGTATTATGGTCTTATTCTTCTCAAGTAAGCAATCACGCTCCAGGAATACTTTCTGAATACCACAAATAAATTAAATTCTTGTCACGACTGAAATATCCCACAATCCCAAGTAACACATGGTGAATATTTACATATCATGGGTTTAATGGATCCTATCTACAGCCCAGCAAGGAAATGGGGAAGGTTCCAGGTAATTGGAGAGAAATTGTCTGTAAAGTCAACATACCTTTCAGGTTGTTATTGGTCTTGCTGAGGATTTATGTGTCCTGCATCATCTATAAAATGAATCCCAATGAATTAAGAAAAGACGACGTTTTGATTGAACAACAATATTTGGTGACAGCTTTTGGGAGATATCCTGACTGCTTCCTTTTTTTTTTGCATGTCCTCCTTTTTTTTTCCTCTTCTCATCTGTGCGTGTCAGGGTTGTAAATGGACTCCCTGTCTCTCACGGAGGTCGTGTAAACTCAAAGTCAACAAGCAAAAGGGATTTTCTTTTGGGGGGTTAGGAGGAATTGTGTGTGTGTGTGTGTGTGTGTATGGGGGGGGGTTGGAGTTGGGGGTTTAGTGAGAACAGGATCCCAGCTTCTTCAGGCTCAGTGATTGCATTCATGCTGTGGCCGCCGGGGGATCCGCCAGCGAGAAACACCTGCTGCCAACAACGCCCTCAGCGCTGCCGACTTGGCCGCCTCAGCGGCCCGCCGCCACCGAGTGCCCCTTTTCATTGTGGGACGGGTGAGCAGCGAGGGCGCTGGGAAAAAAGGAAAACAAACAAGATATAATAAACGGCTCCTCTCCTTGGCCCCTTTTTTGAAGACAAGAGGGCCTATCGGGCTGATGCGGAGGATCTCTCTGTAAGCAGATACGGCCCGTCACTCGTTGGCCCAGCTCAGGCCAGCTGTAGCCCATAGCTCTTCGAACACATAGAAAGATGTCTGTCTTAGATGCAGCTGCTGAGCCTCCAGTTTGACAGTGTTGACCCAGGAAGCCAAGACAGGCAGAGAGAGAGGCAGGGGACACAAACTCCTGCACTTATCAGACCCACCCAACCTGTGTTTATGTGGGGACAGAGTTGAAAAAAAAAAAACGCACACAAGGGCTTGCGGAGCAGCCGGTAGGACGTCACAGATTTGCTGAAGGGTTTTGTGTAAATGTAAACAGTCACAAACAAGGCATGGGCTCAGTGAGGAGCTGTGCTGTGGCCTAGCAGCGAGATCTCATCATCATCTTGATTGCAGAAGGGAAATTTAATCCGCGTCGGGGAGGTCAGCGAAGAGAGCCTGAGAAAACACTGCTGACAAAGAAGGCACACACTGATGGTGTGTGTGTGTGTGTGTGTGTGTGTGTGTGTGTGTGTATGTGTGTGTATGTGTGTGTGTGTGTTTATGTGTGTGTGTGTCAGAAAGAATGTGTGTATGCGACTGTGTATGTGTTGAAACAAGAGAACAGGCCGATCCTATTAAATTGTTTATATTTGAAGGAAATGAGGTGGCAATCATTAAAACATTTGTTCTAGGCAAAACAGTTTGAGACAAAAAAACAATAATGTTCCACACAAATTGAGTTTTAGTGAGCAAACACTGCTACTCTGATTCCTCTTCTTGCATAATATTGCAAGTGTATATTTTAATGGGCTGTCCACATTTATGTGTGTGTATGTGTGTGTGTATGTGTTTTTGTGTACTTGTGTGTGTGTGTATGTGTTACTGTGCAATATGCATCTTTACTGGCTAATTCCTTTGAATACCTTTACAACAGCTCACCCTTGTGGTAGACAGAATCAGGATTTTTTCCAACATTCTTCCATCAGTGATGAACAATCTGTCAACAGTATGCAATTCTGACAAGCGATTGTCTTTACTTTTACTCCATGCCAGCAGCCATATGCTCTGTGCTATGTCATACGCTTCCCCTTTTGTACATGGAAGCAGATTCATTTAGTGTATGGTAAAATTACTCTGTTGTACTTAGGAGCCATACTGTTGAAAATGTGTTGGTTTCTTCAGGGTGTTCGCTTCGCAGGCTACCATCATCTGCTTCCTGAAATCAACTGAATTATTGAAATAGCTGCCTGAAGTTTTACAACAGTATTAAAACGGCCACACACATTAGAGAATAGAGTATGTATGAGAGATGAGTCTCTGGTGACCTGAGGGAGGAGAGGAGCTGGAATCTACATGACAAATATCATGCAGATGAGTTCAGCTGCAGCACTAGGGGTGAAGGTGCTTCTTCACATCTTGGGCACTAATTTGAAAAAAGGCTGTGGGGGGAATATGGTGATTTGGACTGTAGTAGACTGCTAATATATATATATATATGAGGCGTTATTTTAGGCAGGTAGCGACTTGGGTAGTGATGGGTGGTGATTTCTTTTCCCTTAACTCTGACTAAATATTATTATCTTCAGGTTTCTGAAATAGCTGCTATAAACTTTGTGTACTCCTCCTCAGGTGTGTTTGTAAGGTGTTTGGTACAGGTTAGTCAGTAGCTGGGATTCAATCCAACTCATTTGCATGTTTCATGAAAATTCTGCCAAAAGAAACTTGAGTCTGTGTGCATTTCCATCTGCTGTTGATGTGAAGGAACCTCAAGCCAATTTTCAAGCCATTTCCACTATGGGTATCCTGTCCAAATGGTCAAAATGTGAATGAAGAAGTTGGACTGGAAGCAGCTCCTCACACCATATGTTGTCTGATTCCTCTAATAGAGGCCTGTCGTCATGGCTGGACCCTCTGTGTTTGAACCCTGCTCTACCTGTGTCTGTCTTTAATAATGAGTCTTATTACTGAGGAAAAAAAGTCCCCAGGCAACACTCTGGACTACTTAAGCACTCTGCCCCACTATAACTCACTCCAATGTCGGCCTTTTTTCCCCCTCTACAATTTAGAGGGTGCCCCAATTTTGGCAATAGTTAAATGTCCTCTGCAATCATTTTTACCTCCTTTTTTGAGGGTAAAGGGGGCTTAATAAAACTCAACATATGCTTTTCATTGATGCACATGCAAGAATATTAGAGAAATTGAGAGGACATTTGCGATTTGCGTTTGTTATACTGATTTGAGCGAATAGGCCTGCTTTGTGGTGTATTGCTCTGTTGATCTGTGCTATGAATAGATGCTTTTGTAAGCATGCTCTCCTTATTAGCCTTGAGTAATATGTCTGAGTGCTGTGACTGATGGTCGGGTGTCTCGGCTGGGTTTTCTCCTAACAGGTGTCCCTCAGCCAACAGTCAGCTGGCACAAGAAGGAGGGTGCGCTGAACGACAACGCTCGTCTCCTCCTCAACGGTTCACTGCTGCTCCAAAACATCACACTCCAGAACTACGGGATGTACTCGTGCGTGGCTGCCAACCCAATCGGAAAATCTATCGCCTCCAGCCACCTCCAAGTGTCTGGTGAGTTCCAAGGTGTGCTCTAGCCGTCGTATGTCATGCTCAGGTTCGGCCTGTGACAGGGGTAACACAGGAGCCGCTGCTCGGATCCTCTCAGTAGCACCGGTGATTTGGCGCATACCACGCAGCTCCCTTTCCTCCCACGTCAGCATGCTAACTGTCCAACACAAGTGTCGTGTTGATATTGGCATCGAGAGGCACATCATGTAAAGAAATACTTTGCTTGGTTGCCAAGTTGGAACACTGGCAACGCCAGTCCTTACCGGGGTGGTAAACTCTGCCTAGCGTTATACAAGATTTTTTTATGTCGCAGTCGTATAGTGAATATACATTAATGATGGACTGGAGCCATCTTTTTTTTTTTTTTTTTTGTAAATATTGTACAGACCAACATAAGTCATTCGGCAGTAAGGCAAAGGCCTCAGTGGTGGGTGGATGGGTGGTCTCTTCATAGTCTCTCAAAGGAACCCGCTCGTCATGACAGCGGGTTAAAATCAAGTGCTGCTTTTATTTTTAGAAATGCATTTTAAAGGGTGGTGTTCTGTAAAATGCCCCTTTACTGGTGTGGGCTCAAAGTTATAAAATTTAATAACTGTCATCAAATACATTGAATATGAAGGGACCATCTGGGTCAGGCATGTTTGTCAAAATCAATTTGGTGCCATTATGTTGAGTTTTGGTTGATGTTTTCCTCAGGTTGGTCCTTCCATTTATCCCTGGTTTAAGTAAATTGCTTTGGATTGTTTGCCAGGAGCCACCCAGGCGTTGTCCGAGGCCCACAGCTCCGTGTCGAAGGAGGGAGGCCGAAAAAGAGTCCTCATGGCATCACGCATTGGCACCAGAGCCGTGGTCCGACCTGGAGACATCCTGCGCATAGGTATAATCTAACTTAGCATTTACATAGGCTTAATCCCAATGTTCCCCTCTAATGATCTCAAAGACTTAAAGGTATTCAATGCAAGTCTGGGATATTTGAACTACAGAACTCCCCTACTGTCCTGTCATCATTTGTTTTTTAAACTTACACCAGTGTCTTAAAATTTTGCCACTACATGTGGAATGTGGAATTTAATTACAGACCAAAGGATAGGAGCCAGTGATGATGAGCTATGTTGCCTGACAAGGTAATAAGCATTATTTAGGAAGGCTCATACTACGTTACATTGGCCTTGTAAATTCACCAGGAGACCGTAGGGGGAGCTGAGAAAACCTTCCTTTGCCCTGTGATGTCATTTAATCAACAATTAAAGTGACTACGAAGCTGGTAAATTAATCTGAAGTCTTTAACTGACATGAATCAGCCAATCGGGAAGTCAACTCATGCCAGTCAAGTCTTTGAAGGTTCATGGTTAGATGCTTAGGGGGGACATGGGGATTTAGATATAGTCTCTCTGATCAGTGTTGCTCTCTTTCTTTCTCTCTCTCTCTCTATCTATCTCTCTCTCTATGATCTGTTCAATTTGTTTTCAGGCTTTGATCATAGAAATTGTACTGTGTGTTGGGGAACTAAGACAAGCTTTTGAATCAGCCTCAGTTATTATACTTGTTTTTCCCTTTATCAAGAAAAGAACTTGTGACTGTTTGTGGACTAAAATGTGATCATGTGAGTGATAGATCACTTATAGACACGCACTGAACTGGAACTGCAGATGAATCCATTAACTCACTCCCGTTCCTCGTTAACTTTTCAACTGCGCTCTGGGATGAGTGCACTGATTCTGATCTACAGTAGGCACACATGTTCCTGTAATGACCGCTAGTGTTGTGGTGCCTGATTAGGAAAGCGTGTCTAATGGCTCTGGATGCAGATGAAAGCAAGCTCTGGTAGGGATGGGGGATGTGGGGTGGTGGGTGGATCGGGCGGTGAGAGGTGGTGAGCAAGGCGCAGTCCCCCCACACAGAAGCAGGCTCGTCAGGAGTAATTAGGAATGACTGGCGGCCTCATTCTCTCCTGCCTCCCCACTCCTCTCTGCTTCTCTTCAGGGTGTCCGGTCGTTCCAAACCACAGAAAAACCATTAAGTGGTACTTCCAGAACCAGACCCTGGAGGAGGCCCAGGGCCCGCGGCACCGGATGCTGGTGGGGGGACGGGTCCTGGAGGTGAACACGCTGCACGGGAGGTTCGACGGACTCTACAGATGCCAGACACAGATGGACACCCAGCTGCTCTCCGCCTGGGTCCAAATCAGTGTGGAAGGTATGTGTTTGTGTGCGCTCCCAACCCAACCCACCCCACCCTCTGTACAACCGCTTCTGATCAGTCAGCACATTAGCCCCTATTTGACCCCGACATCTGTGAATGACCCATAATGTTGCGGCCCCCAAGCTGTTCTCACACTGGCTTTGTCACACTGTCCCACTCTCAGATCACCTTTCTGAACTTGCAAAGCCAATTCACAAGATGGCCTCTGTGCTGTCACTTCACATTTCACTCTGGGCGGGGATTGTGGACACAGCTGGGACCTATCATTAAACCTTAATGAACCCGGTCAATTGTAGCACTTTCAGTCATCAAAAACGGCCTGTCATGGTCAGTATTTGGCATCTCACACAGGGAGAGGGGAAAAAGAAAACGATGGGGAAAAAAGTAGAACAAACAAAATTTTCATCCTTTACGTCTCATTTTTTCATGTTTGGAAAGCAAAATGAAAAGACAGAGCCTGCAGAAATAATAATAAAAAAAGAGAAATACCCAGTCAATGTTTTATTTCATGCCTTGAAGCAAATTAAAATCATTCTGTTTTGGACAATGCCAAGTTCTCTGTTGCTTTTGTAAGGTCCACACAGCTCCTTTTAAAACATAAACAAATACTTGGAAGCATACAATCATAAAAGCAGAAGAGAAAGCATGCATAATCAGCAGTAAGGCCAGAATAAAATCCGAAAACAAAACTATTTGCTTAAGTTTCTGCAGACAAAAAAATTACGCCTAATGGTTGTTAGACCACATCACTCAGTGTTTTAATCAGAACAAATGTGACCCAAGCATGTCCCTTTGGTCATAAAAGCACAAGATCAGTGCTGTCTTACCGCTTATTGTAAACTGGCGTCTGGTAGCGATCATATATGCTTCTGATGGCTGCGTTGTGTTGTGCCTGGGCAGAGTTTTCCTGGCAGCTGGGAGGCTGGAGTGTGTGTAGTGCCACCTGTGGGAGCAGAGGGACACAGACCAGGAAGCTCCTCTGCATCAGTCCAGAAGGCACACAGGTGCCCCCATCCACGTGCCACCACCTTGCCAGGCCAGTCACCTTCCCCCAGGCCTGCAACGTCAAGGACTGCCCCGCCAGGTCGGTATCCAGAACTCATATAGTCACGCTCCTTGTCATTTCTTCTGCTCTCTGCTAGACTTGCGGGCGCATGACCTGGTAGATCACTTGAAAGTGCAGTGGATTTTTTTTCCTCATTTTTTTTCCCCAACAAATTCAAGGGGAGGAAAATCCAGGCAGTGAGCGGCAGAAATCCACTTGACTGTAGGGCTCTTCCTGGCCGTATGATCGGCAGCCAAGCTGCCTCTCCCCATGAAAAAGCCCATCAGTCATTGCCTCCTGACGTTTGTTTGCACAGGGGCCGTGCAAACGCTCAGCGAACAACATGAATCAAGCACTATTGTTCCTGCAGGGCCCATTGAGTCTGCGCGCTGTACCATCTGAATGTCATCACTCATCAATATCAGCTGCTGTGATTAGAAACTGAGGCCAGTTAGCAGAGTTGGAGCGTGCCTGCCTATTCAATAAGGTCTTAGTACTTCTCAACAGGGCACTGGAGTTTAACGCAATCCTCTTTTTTTTAAACTGGTTGCTTTTATGAAAATTTGAAAACTTGGTGCATGGAAAAAAAAAGAAAGATTTTTCATTTGTCTTGCCTGCCCATGCCAAAAACATCATCTGATTATTGCCATGCACACAGCCTCTACCATTAATCAAAAAGATCAGTCTGCGAAACTGCTTTGTGTCTTCTCTGAACTATCAACGGGGGATCTTCGCACAAAGCTGGTCTTTGTTGCTACCCCTGTTTGCCTGACCAAGCCCCAAATCTGTTTTATTCCATAACACAGGGCTCATATGAGAACTGACACCCACCCATAATGCCCAAGTTACAAGTTGTGCTTTGGACGGGCCTCAAGTGACTAGCAGTAAAAATACCAGTTTGAAAAAATAACACATCTGTCATGGTGGATACAGGGTTTCACAAGTCATCTTGCACAAGAATGTGTTTAGTTAGCACATCTTAGCCATACAGTGAAATTACTGCGGTACCTCTGGTTGCCTTCAGTGAAGACGTTCAGCATTTAAGTCCAGAGCAGGCTTATTCTTCTACATGCAGAACATGTTGTATGAACATTTAGAGTATGTATGTATGTATCTTCGTATATCACTTAAAGGTGTTTGTATTTGTTTCATTGGTGTCGTCCTGCAGTTGGGTGTCAAGCGTATGGTCAAGGTGTTCCTCCACCTGTGGGCGTGGAGTCAGGACAAGGCAGGTGACATGTCAGCAGGTGGAGGCGGCGGGGACGGTGCGCATCCTGTCACCATCCAGCTGTGAAGCTTCAGCCAGACCCATAGACAGAGAGGACTGCACCACTGATTCCTGTGCACACTGGATGACTAGTCCTTGGGGCCAGGTATAGAATACTAAAATAAATCATTTGTACATGGCAGGTTTGGTAAACATTAATACAACTGACAAATTAGTGTCAATAACTTGCTATACAGTCATTGGTGGCAAAAAGCTTTAAACTTCTGTGTAATTGCCTTTGCAGTGTACAGGGCGATGTCTGGGCCCAGGCTTGGCAACTCAGAGCCGAACAGTGATGTGCAAGCATGTCAACAGCTCCAGCGGCCACAGAACATCATGTGATCCCAAAGACAGGTGCTGACCTGGATCCCACAGCCGCCATAAAAACACACTCTCTATGCAGCAGTGCTGCTCGCCGTGGAGAAACTATTGATTTGGCTCCGCTGCTGCTGCTGCTGCTGCTGCAGTGAGAAATCTGATGCCCTCACATTGCATACCACTCACATCCTTCAGTTCTCAGTAATACACCATCTGGTTGGAATGCAAATGTTTCCATCGGCGCGGGGGGTCTGGAGTTGAGCTGGAATAGAGAGCACATTGGTTGACCTGCAGCATTTCCTTCAAACAAAGCAGCCCACAGACACAGACTTTTGCACAAGGACTCACTGCCTTGGCATTCGCACCTTGTTCATTTGACACATCTATAGATATTTGTATTTCTTGATGTGCTTCACTTGGAGAAACTTCTGAGTGTTAACGAGTGTTTGTATTTTTTAGGCTGGTACATGTCTTTTTTATTAATAGAGAGTGCTGTCTGATCCTTTCTTATCTCCCATTAGGCCGCCATCGGCACAGAACTGCTCGTCAGACGCGTGTGACGTGCACTGGAGGGTGTGGCCCTGGCGGTTGTGCACGGTGGCGTGCGGCAGCGGCTTCCAGTCGCGCCGCGTGGAGTGCGTCCACCGCCGGACTAACAAGACCCTGGTTGACCAGAACTGCACCTGGCAACAGAGACCCGTCTCCTGGCAACACTGCAACATCACATCCTGCAGCAGTAAGATCCTATTCCTCATCCCACCATCCATACACACACACACACACACACACAACACACAGGCACGCACCTACAGACACAAAAAAACGCATCCCCTTACACTGTTTTAAAAGGTCATATGTGGCAAGCCTGGCTGTGTCTGTGTAAGGACTCTTTGTGCTGGTCCCTCTTCAGCCTCACTCCTTTCATGTTGTCCTGTGAAGCAATTTAAATGTCACTCGAGTCCTTTTACTTGTTCTCAAGTGAAGAAATACCCTGTAAAACATGAAACCGGTACATTGCCTCGCACAGAGTTTTTTAATATAATATCTGGCATTGCGACTGGTCATGGAGAAACACTGGCAGATCTCAAGCCTCTGTCAAGCACTGTCTATGCTTGCGTTTGAAAGGCTCAACCTATTAGTTTAGCTGATTCAACTATGCTTGCGTATGAAAGGCTCAACCTATTAGTTTAGCTGAAAAGCATTCATGTGTCAGTCAAAAAGCACCAATTTCCATTTTTTGGTATGGTGCAGGCTGTCAGGACCGACATAATAACTTGTTTTATTATGATTTTATCATTCATTTAGGTGAGTGTAAGGATACAACGCATTACTGTGCGGTGGTGAAGCGGCTCCAGCTGTGCCAAGTGGATCTATACAGGCAGAGATGCTGCGAGTCTTGTTCAGTGGACACTCACCCCATCTAGTGTTCACTACTGAAACCTTCAGACTTTCAATACAAACTGCTTCTAGAATGTTCAGCTGCTGGCCTGAAAAGACTCACCTGAAAAGATGGGATCTTTTAAACAAAAAGAAAAACGGTCCCCTCTGCACGACTTGACTGAATTCTTGAAGAGGATGTTTTGGACATCTTTATGTGGTTTGGACACATTCATATCTGCAAACAGAGTGACCTTTTTTGTTTTTTTTAATATTGACTTAATGTGCTTCTGACCACAGCTCTGCCACAGCATTGTAAACATCTCCACTAAAAAATTTGACCACCGATCTTTGGAAAAAAGAAAACAAACAACAACAACAAAAAAAAAAACGGATCAGCTGGCCAAAAATGACCAGAAAAAGATCAAGTTTTGTCTATTTACTCCATTCTTTTGTATGAAGCAATAACCATAACAATGTTTTGACAACAATCTCTCAGTAGTGGTACATAAATATTCTCTGTGTAGTATTTGTATTTATAACAAATACATCAGTAGGGGTATGAAAACCTGGTCTGAATTTAGACCAGAATCCTTAAGGACCATTCACTTGTGTGAAGGGAGTTGAGTGGGTGCAAATTCAGGAAGGCACAAAGAGCCTGCACAAAAAAATGAAAAACATCACTTGGTCGAATGATGAAAATCCGAATATGATCAAAAGACCTTCAAGAACACTTAGCTATTGTGGGGGAAATATTTATTTATTTTTTATATATGGAGGACTTTTGACAAAACATATAGTAAAGTACTTACTTAAGTAAAGGATATCATGTTCTTGCTTGATTCAGAAAGGATATTTGTACATTTTCTCCATCCCCCATCAATTTTTGAAAGGTAATCAGTGATGTAGTAGTAGTTACAGTGGTTCCTAAGGCCAAGTGGAATGCAAAGATTTATCTCCCACTGTGTTGTACTGGTGTGCTGCAGTGTAAAATATGTCTTGTAAATAATGTGTTTTAAGTGCAATATTGTGTAAATTGAGTGTAGATTTTTTTTTTTTTTTACTTTATTTTCGTACTCTCTGACTTTAGTGAATGAATTAGTTGTTATGTATTGTGCGGTCATGGCCAAAAATATTGGGATGTGTACACTTTTTTTAAAAATGTACATATAGAAAACTTGAAATGTACAGCCTTGGAGGCACTTAACAGAGCATTCGTTAATCTATAGTTTATGGTTGTCAAGACATCTAATGTTCTGCATTGGATACCTTTTATGGCAAACAACAGTTTTAAGCAATCTAGCTTCAGCCTAATTAAACTGCTATAAACATCCCTTTAAAGTACTATTCTGAAAGAATACCATTTTACTTTGCACTTAAATGTATCTGAAGAGAGTTCTATTGCTGAAATTCACATCAGTGTTTAAAACAAAAAAAAGAAAACAATAGAATGTTCTTCACAGACTCCAGTCTGAATGGTTTCATCCCATACCAAAGGAACCAGATGGACGTCACCACAGAGGAAGCATAAAGACAAAGTATGACTGACAAAGGTGTGAATGTAAGATACTGAAAGATAGCCTGTGAGGAAATTACCCACTGGACACCATAGGAAATAGTGTCCTTCAGTGAGCCCTAACTTAGAAGAACTTCTAATTCCAATTATGAAGAAAGCAATTTCGAGACTTAAGGACACAAGATTTGGGTTGTATCAGTGCACCCAGCTGTGTTACTATGCTGTATATGACAGAGATATACGTCAAGTGTTCACATTGTAATATTTTTGGCCAGGACTGTATTGAAGATTACAGTATGAAACCTGCATATAGCACTTGTTGATGTGGTTTATTAATGTCATATACTGTATGTTTCTTTGTTTTTATACGCATGGATTTAATACATTCACAAATGTTTTGATGTATTAAATACACCACTCATCTTACATGCACACCGCCAGTCAACATGGATACTGACATCTGCCATTGTAATGTGTTTGTTTACTGTTGGAGACTATAATATGGACATAACTACAGCACATGCTTACAGCTAATGACAATTACTGCTAATGACCTATGACACAACAGAGAAAAAATAAAACAGTGTTTTCAGTAGGTTTATTTAAATTCATTATTGCGCTAAAAAAAGTGATATTAATCTCTGTCCATTATTTTATTCATTAAAATAGAATTTCATATGATATGGCAACTGATAGACTATATTTTAATGTATATCAAATACACTGGTATGCTAGAGTTGTCCTTAAAGCTTCATTTATACAATCATCCACAATTATAACCAAATCCACTTTGAAAATTTCAAATAGCCACAAACTGAAAAAGTGCACTTGTTTAATTTGTCATGTTAGGAGTCATGTTAAAAAGTGGTGATTTGGGGCAGACCCCAACATAAAAATCTAGAAAACTATCATGATCTAATCTGGTGAAATGTTTCAAATTAAAAAATGTCAGAATGAGTCAACGTGTCAGTTCTGCTATCAGGTGTGTTGTGTGTATTAACTGACACAGAATAATCTCCAGTCTGTTAATGTGTTACCTCTCCCTAAATTATCTTGCCTAAATATTTCTGAATCTCTCACACAAAACATTTAGAAGAAGGCACATGTTTTAATGAGCCACATGATCTAAGCACTCGTGTCAAATTCTTCAGTTGACAGCCACTGCTCCCTCTTGAGAAGACAACTTGCGGAAGAACTTGTGGCCGCGTTCGTCACAGTTCTCAAACACGTAGCCTACGGGGCTGTCGAGGCTAGCCGGGCACACGTTGATCTTCTTGGTGGTGAACTCGGTGCGGTACATGGTACCGTCCTCCATGGGCACATCCCTCTGCCTGGTGGCATTGGGGGGTTTGAAGCTGACGCTGGGCTGCGGGGCATGCTGGGTAAAGTGAGCCCGGAAGGTGGTCAGGCCCTCCATCTTCCCGCTGGCCTTGTGGATCTCCTCGGGCTTCTTGATGATGTCCTGCTTGCACGAGGCCCATGGCTTGAAGTCTTCCTTCATGGTGGTGTTGCTTTGAAATGGTGCCGAGGACCTGGCTGGCCGAGCAAAGGGTTTGGCCGACACGTAGGGCTGGACATTATGCCTGGTGTAATATGTGTTAGAGGTGGTGCTCAAATCCATTTCAGCAGTGGGAGCTACGTACTCTTCAGATTTGTGGCGTGAGGGCAAGGCCACCGGCCACTGCTGGAAACGGTCGCGGAACTCTGTGCTGGTTTGGAAGGGGCTGTCCGAGGTGGCCTTGCCATTTTCGGGCTTGCAGCTCTTGGGGATGGTGCCAGGTAGGCCTGGTAGTCCTGCTTGTGGGAGGTCAGGTCCTGCAGTGGTGCACTACTGGGCTTGTACACCTGTGGGGGCCTGGAGAACCTGGTTTCCAGCAGGTGGGGCACATAGGCCTGCCGGTTGCTAGTGACTCCGTCAAATGGGGCATCAGACAACTTGGGCTGATTGGAAGGCTTGAAGCTCTCTCGTGGCACTAGGCCCCTTGGAGCAAAGTCATCCTGAAATGTTGTGGAGTTGCCAAATTTAGCTGAGGGAGGACGGTAGGTCACATCTGGCTTTCGGAGCTCCGGCTTTGACAATTCCCACTGGCGGAAATCCTCTGTAGAAGAACATTTCAGATTTATAATTGAATCACAAAAAGCTGTCTTCACCCTAAGAGGATTGCCAAGAGGAATTAACAGTGTAGATAGAGCAGTATAATTTTAAGACTTTATGAAATTGTCAGTATTAACAACTTAGTTTTGAAATAATGGGTACTGCATTTTTGGTAATTCATAACTTGCTGAAGCAAAAGTACAAAACACTCCAATTTTATTTGAATCTGACATTTAATGTTATTTAATTTAATTTAATTTAATTCTAATCACAAAACTCTACTTTCTTGACAGATCTGTGACATGTTACAAACTGGTGATCTTATAATACTGTCTTGGATGGAAGGTGGTCAAAATTTGGTGGCTCATGTCAGATTATAGAACTGTTTAAAAGTTATGAACCATGATGCATGCAATTCATGTTATTTTATTTTATTTTAGTGTATTATATATAATAGGGTAAAATAGAACTCAATTATTTCAGTTGACTGGTTGTTAACTTGAACTAATCAGTTCTAAATGCTTGTAAAGTTAGCTTACAGATGACAGATGAGCTATGTACCTGTCAAACATGTGGGACATGCTAAACCCAATAAAATGCAACTATGCACAAGTTACCTTTGTAGGTGGGCACAGTGTCCAGTTTTCCTGATGCTGCTTGAACTCTTTGTTTTGGCCGGGGAGGGACTACTGGTTTCACCTCATAGCAGGGGAAGTCTTTGTTGTAGGTGGTTCCCAAGTCTATCTTACCAGATTGGGGCTTGTATTCAATCTTATGCCGACCAGGCGGCGGGGGAACTTCATAAGGGATATAATCTGACCTAAAAATAACACAGTGATCAAGTCACATACACACACTGAATACTAGAAAATGACTAACAATAAAATCATGTCTTTGAAGGGTACTTGAATGTGGTGGTTCCGTCCATTTTCCCTTTATTATCCAGAATGTCCCGTTTAGGCTTCATGCTTTGGGGTGGATTGTGATGCCCGTAGGAAGGGTACTTTTCTGTGTATTCGGTGGAAGCACACAGTTTATTCTCCTTCCCATAGTGCAGTGCAGTAGGTGGATGGGGGCAACGGTGACGTCTGAAAAAAAAGTAAATTGTAAATAGTAGCCAAGTAAATAAATATTTTCATTAATAAATTGTTTTAAATTGTTTTGTAATGGGCTACTTTAAACTCACATTCACATTCAAGACACTCGATCTGGAGGCTTACTGTAGGTTAAAAAAACTAGATATGCGATAAACTAGATATATTGTGTTATATAATATAGCAACATTTATGCATGTAGCAGATGATTTTATCCAAAGCGACTCAAAAAAAGGACGAACATTTAAGCTACAACACTTAAGACCAAAAGCTACAAAACCTTACTAAGAGTACCACTAGAGTAAGTTGGAAAAAGTTGAGAAAGCACAAATTACAGTAAAGTGCTGCAAAAGGAGATGGTGCAGTGGAGAAGGTGAGGGTGAGTCCATTGTAAGCAAAGATTCTAGAGTGGAGCGGAGCGCTCTGGAATCTTTGATTGTAAGTGCATTCCTGGTAGTTATAGCAGATAATAGAGTATTATAGAATAGAACTATAAATAAAATGTATTCTGCAAACACAAGGTCCACAACACTGGCGTTACATAAAACATAAGAAAAACATTCGGAAACAGCAAGGCTGTGCATTTGATTTTTCATAACCCACTGTGGATTCTAGCTGTGGTTGTGAACAGCTGATAACTACCAGGAGCATTTGACAAGGTGTGGAGTCTTTTATGGGCATCCGGGTAGTAGCAATTTGGTCATAGGCTAATCCAAAAACAGATACTTAAAGTGGGTTTATGGCTATGGCCAGGAACACCCACATGTAGTGGTGGTGGACTAATAGACTTGGTGTTGCTGAGCAAACTGAACTGGAACTGCTTAGAGTACGCATACTATTACTCTAAATGTGCTCAAACGGTTTACAACATTAGATCATGACCTAATTCATTATGATTAATAATGTTTAATAACTGCTTAATTTGAGTGAAATGCAAGCGCAAGACAATATCTTACACTGCAAAAAATGCAAAAGGCAGAGATACCCCAAACTTTTTTACGTACATTTTCTGAGAAAGGTGAGGTCATCGATAGCCTTCTGATTGGGTTACCACATTGTCATTACTATTAATTATTTAACGTACTTGAATCGGTCAACAACAAAATTATCAGGGGCGCAAATAACACAGTCAAATCTTACCCACAGCTGCAGATTTCACAAATACAACGCCGTGTCATTTTCTTCACTTCTCAGACGAAAGCAGTGAAATTTAAGGACTTTTCCCCTTCCAACCTACTGTCACTGAAGTTTTGCCAAAGTTCTCACATCGGCACTATGTTCCCTAGCAACCGTAAAACGTTTGGAAAGCCTGTTTCTAGGTAACGCCGTTGGTGACGTAGTTAGGTTAAAGTTCAGTATTTACACCGTCACTTCCTGGTCAGCAAAAACAACGTGAGTTTGTGTGTTCTATCCATACGTGACACATAGTTATTGAAATAAAATATCAAAAGCGAAAGGTATATGTATATCCATATCCTACTATGTCTGTCTTACCTCGGGGAAGGTGACAACAGTTTAACAAAGATCAAAATGACTTAGCACTGTCTGTTAGCAAAACAGTTAGCCTGTATGGCAAGTAGCGTCAATGATGTGTGCTGGTAAATGTTAGCCTCCTGCTCCATTGGTTGTCATGTTGTATAGTCTGACAGGTCAAGATTTCACAAATTAAGGAGAAAGGTGAACAAACAATATGTTGATGTTGATTATGACATGCTTATACTATCTGATTAACCATTGTTAAACCTGAGTTATTTGTTCTGTCAACTTTTAAAACTTTCTACCAACGTTGATGGGCTGTAATAGGTGCTGTGTTGAATACCGCCAGTTTGAAATGAGTTGGCATAGATTTTCTACCACCAGTGGTGTTAATGGTTCCGTCGTTTTGATTTCCAGGTGACAGTAGTGAACAATGGGGCACACGAGTTTGGACAAAATAATTCAGCTGCAAAAGAAAACTGCCAACATAAGAAATATTTGTATCTTAGCTCATGTAGATCATGGTAAGTAAATTAGGAGTAGTAATTTCTCTGAGTATAGCCGAGAAATATGTACGAATGTTTTATAGATTGAAAGCTTTCACCTAACCCCACCACGCACTCTTTCTACAGGAAAAACCACATTGGCAGATTGCTTGGTTGCTAGCAATGGCATCATATCAAGTCGTCTGGCAGGAAAGGTAGTAATGTTTATGGTCATCGCAGAGAGATAGTTTCTCCTTCAAAGTAGCCTGTTTTTGTAGCATATTTATGTCAGTGTTTAAAATGTGTACACAAACTGATTCTCCAACTAGCTCAGATACATGGACAGCAGAGAGGATGAGCAAATCCGGGGGATAACCATGAAGTCCAGTGCCATTTCATTACAGTATGCTTTTGGTAAGTTATTCATGTTAACATAGCCTACTGTATCCTACTGAATAACTTTGTTAAGTTATTCATGTTAACATAGCCTACTGTAAGCCAGCAGTTTACCTTTAACAGAGGCTTGTGTTATCATGCCTGTTTAGGTGATAATGAATACCTCATCAACTTGATCGACTCCCCGGGCCATGTGGACTTCTCCTCAGAGGTGTCCACAGCCGTGAGGCTTTGTGATGGAGCCGTCGTTGTGGTGGATGCAGTGGAGGGTGTGTGTCCACAGGTAGAAGACACTTTCGTGACATCTAGTTGCTCGAATTAAGCAGTCAGTCAGAAATTCAACCTTCTTTGTAAAAACAAAAAGAATCTCGATCAAGACAACAAAGGATTGATAATAAAGGTTGGCATATTTCCAGTTCCCCTGTTTTGTTCATAGTGTTTTACCACTAGGCCTGATCATTCTAAGTATTCCCATATTCAGACATTACAATAATTAATCTAGATACTAGAATAACAGTACTACTTATTCTACTACTACTATTACTACTACTGCTACTATAATAATGTCACAATTTGAGTCCTATATGCAGTATTTCTCCCCAGGCTTACATTACAGGGAAATGTAAAATATTTTGGAAAACCTTTTTTGTAACATATAAGTATTGATCTAGCTTATAATAGGTTTTCATTACCATGTAGTACTGAAAGCCTTAGTTTGTATCTGTACAAATATGCAGTACATATGCACCAGTTTCAGTGCAGTGACTGGGATAAGCTGCCTCTGCTGCACACTAAGAATATTTTTCCCTTTACTGAATTTGGTTTAGCTTTGCAGAGAATCTTTTCTGGCAAACAATTTCATACAGGTTCACTGCATTTCACTTACACCCAGTAACTATATGCATGTGACCAAAAAAAAAAACCTTTTAAATAACGTTTCAGGTTCTTTTGACCTTAAGGTCTTTTGCCTCAGGCTACTAAGCCTTTATGGGGTACATCCTTTCTTGTCTGTTTTAATCTGATATGATGAAGGTTGACACGTAGAAGATTGACATGTCCTTTCGGCATGTATCAGTGGTTGAATTCCGGTTCTCTCTCGATCCCCAAACCGTGAACTCTAAAAGACTTAACTGGCATGAATTAGCCACCAAACCCTGACCTCTAAAAGAATTAACTGGCATGAAGTAGCCAATCATCAGGTGGATAATAACGTTCTGCGAGGCGGTCATTATTGTGGAATAACTCCAGACAGAGTTATGCAGGGGCCTGACACCTGCAGAGGGCTCTTGAATGACTCTGTACATCAGTAACATGACAGCAAAGCATATTCATCATTGCTATCATAGTAATTTCATTGATTAAAATGGATAATAGCTTCCATGAAAAAATGTAGCCCGTTAACTTACAGATTGGCTGATTGGTTATGGTAACTTTCTGTTTCACTTTCTGTAAGAGTGGTCTGTTATAGTTACCACAGTCCATTATCAAGAAATATCAGACTGTAGAATGTTGGGCTGTCCTATTGAAGTTAATGGAGCATTCTTCAGCATTATAAACAACCGTGTAATAACTGACAAATAACTAACAGTAACTGTGATGAGGGCATAGAAAGACAAGTTAGCATTAGAAAGTAAAATAGCAGGTTTTTGTACTGCACCTTTTAGTGTGTTAGTTTAATCTAGTATCGCTTTTAACCCCTGATTTTCCCCCAATTTTCTTTGTTCCAGACTCAGGTAGTTTTACGACAAGCTTGGCTGGAAAACATCCGACCTGTTCTAGTGATCAATAAAATTGACAGACTCATTGTGGAGTTGAAGCTCACCGCACAAGAGGCTTACACACATCTCAAGAAAATATTGGAACAGGTTGGCATTGCTTGTTTCCCATCTGTATCAGCACACTGCTTGAGGCTCAGGCCAAATCACATGTCTAGAGCTTTATGAACGGGTTCTTGATTTATTTGTTTCAGGTCAACGCTGTGACAGCCTCCCTTTTCACCTCCAAAGTGCTTGAGGAGCGGGCTGAGAAGGAGGCAGAGGCCCAGGCCCAGGCCCAGCAGCCAGCACCCAGTGAGAACAGTAGTGGGGAGCAAGTTTACGACTGGAGCGCCGGCCTGGAGGAGACGGACGACTCACACCTCTACTTCTCCCCCGACCAAGGCAACGTGGTGTTTGCCAGTGCCATAGATGGCTGGGGCTTCTGGTAGGTCCTTCCATAGGCATGTTGGCGTACAGCCTGCTGGCAGGGAACAGCTGTCTTTTCCTTCCCTACCTGATTATGACTATTATTTTCTCCACTTCTGTGCATGGAGTAGCTATTTTAAAAAGATCCACTAGGCGGTGCTCTTAGCAAAGAGATGCCTGCTGAAAGATCTACTGACCAAATTGCTACAGATTTTAGTTCAAGTGCAAGTGTGTGTGTAGAGCCAGATGTGGCAATACCATACTTACTTGTGCAGAAGTAGTTCGTTACAATTGCTAATAAATGTGGAAAATCACACCAGATATCAGAGCTTGAAGCCCCAGACCAATATATATATTTATTTTTTAAATTATGCTTTTAGAGTTTTAGATTTGAAGATGTGATTCAGAGTTGAGGCTCAGGTTCTCTGTTACCTTTCAGAAGTGAATTTAGCACTTCCATTTCTCTCCTCTTCATTTTCAAGTACAATTAAGTGTGTCCGCTAACAGACAGTTAAAAGCCCTTGGATGGATGGACATGCACAAGCCCAGGAGACTAATGGATGTTGAGGTAACATTAAAAAAAAACTTTTGTAAGGGCCGAGACTGTGTAGGGCACAGGAGGGCACCGTTTTATTTTAGCCAGCGGAGGAGCGGCAGGCCGCCTCAATCGAGGTCAGCGCTCGGCAGGCGGAACAGCTCATTTAGAGAAGACTGGAGCTGGAGAGGGACTTGCATAATGACCCCCAGAGAGAGGGAGACAGAGAGAGAGAGAGAGTGGCAGGCAGGCAGGCTTCTCCGCTACGCTGCATGCGGGCCTAGTCTGTGTAGATGGCACATGGGAAAGAACAAAGGGACCTAATTTTTATAAAAGCCTGTCTTTGTCATTTTGATAACAGAAAAACTCCAAATAAGGCAATTAAATCATAACTAATGTCTTTTTATCCAAGAAAGATTGTCTGTACCTCCTCCTGCCCTACACACACACACACACACGCACACCCCCCTCCCCACCCCTTGGGAGACAAGAGTTTCTTGTAGAAGTATCGGCTTTGGGTCTCGAGGATTTTTTTTTCCCATCTCTGAGGGCCATTGAGTGACTTATGCATGATGAGAGCACTGATATGAATGGTAGACGTTTGGATGAGTCTGGTGTTGGCAGCGTGGAGGTGACAGACGTGTCTCGTCTCATCTCCCACGCAGATGCATGAGTCAGTGGCACCACTAGCTGAGCAGCACGGCGACAGTAGGTGCTCACAGCTAATGCTTGCCTTATCATCCCCTGTACTTCATAATGGACTCATGACAATTGTGTGGAAATAAAGTTTCAATGGCCACCTCAGGCCGCTGCAGTGTCCTTTTATGTCGCACTCTGCTATTGGGTGTGGTATCTCTCAGGTTTGAACAGATATTCATACTATCAGCGCCTATTGTTCAATACTAATACACAGTGGTATCTTTTCAGGACATTGTCGGATCACTCTGTAGTGGTAGTGGGAAGCTGATGACTTAAAGAAATGAAACAACCAAATTTAGCCCTACATAAGGTCACGTATTGCAATAGGCTCCTTGCGGCGAATGCACTCAGAGTGGTGCAGGGCTCAACAGAGTGGTGCCTTTTAGTTTACTCTTCCCTGCTGTTAGTCAAGTGTGGGGGCACAAAACTGAACATGTTATAATGAAGAGGTATTGAAAGTTGATTTTATGTGAACAGATACTCTATAATTTGGATATGATTCGGTCAGTGCTATTTGGTACGGGCCAGTCGGTACCCAACCCTAGTCCGTTGAGTGATCACACTGTCCAGGTGTAAGATGGTGGAGTTGGGGCTGATGGGCTTTGTCTGTGTTTTTTGTTTGAAGCATTCATCAGTTTGCCCAGATCTACAGCCAGAAGATGGGCATCCGCTCTGACGTGCTGCTCAAGACTCTGTGGGGAGATTACTACCTCAACCTCAAAGCCAAGAGGATCATGAAGGGAGCTAGGGTAAGTAGCTTGGATGATTTGCCTTGCCCATTACAATTCATAATGTGTTTTTAAAGCGATTGTCCAGAACGCTTCCAGTCACTTCCCTGTTGCTCACACTCTCTGAGTGCTGTCAGTAAGAAGACGAATGAGACAATTTTGAACAACGTAGACTGAATAACGAACCAACACCTTATGCTAACCAATGTTCACCATAAGCTCACTTTCAGTTTTGTTTCCCAGTTTTGTGCTCAACAGTTAGCATAAGCAGACCGCTTGGTATTTGGTCTTTGTTTGTTCAAAATTAGTTGGAAGTGGTCCCGACAACGCGCTTTAATGGCTCACCATACCCTGCTGTTTTAATGTTCAAACTTATATCTGGTGTTAAAACAGTATTACCTGGTGGAACCCTGGTCCACAAGAGTTACAATGGTTCTGTGTTGCTATGTACAGCGGTACAGGCAGCATGGAGGTGTTTCAGGCTTGTAGGCGGGCGCCTGTGCTAACAGAAACACTCTCAGCTTCACCTAGTCAGAGTCAGATCGGCACTTTTACCTCTTCATGGTGCCCAACCTGGTGAGTTTGAAGCAGTGTGTGTGCAGTGGAAGTGGATGGTCTTGTAACCCACAGCCTATCCAAGAGGGGTCTCCCCACTGGGCCGGCAATCTAGAGTGGTTTGGTGCTGCCGCTGATGGTAGCTCACCGCTTCAAGTGCCATCCACGGGCATAATTAATGTAAAGTAAAGCAGACTTCACTATGATAATGGACTCCACTTCACACACTCACTGGCCTCTTTGCTGAGTGGGAAGCTGTGGATGGGTGAGTGAGCGCTCTCTCACGCACATGCGCGCACACACACACACACACACACACACACACACACACATTTTTTTCCACTGCACCCACACCCTTAGTCTGAGCCCCCAGACAGTGAGTTAGGTTAAAGAGCTCCAACCCTCTGACAACAGTAGCCTTTCCTATCTGTGATGACCAGCTTCATTTAGATATTATCAACCTTGATGTGCCACTTCTCGCATGGCAGAACATCTGCATTAACGCCTCCCTCTAATGGGTATGCAAGTTGGCTGATTGTTTTATTTATTTATTTATTTATTTTAATTTAAGGTCCTATGTTTGGTAATGGATCCAGAGTTATAATGAGATACCCCACATACATTGTTAGGTTTCACTGTGGATTCGATTTCAATGGGTGTCAGGGATTGCAGAGAAGGCCCGCAAAGACGCAAATGAGTTTCCTGCCAGAACTCAGCAGGGTAAACACAATCCACGTTTGCATGCCTGTTGGATTTGTTCAGTAACGACTGGCCAGTGGGGGTATCAGGTGTCAGACTCTCCCCCAGACCAATCAATCAACGCCACAGCAGCCTTTACACCTCACCGATGCACCAGCACTTGACCTCCAGCTGCACCCATTGATTTTCAGTGTGTGAGTCGCGTGGATGAGCATTTCAGACAATTATTTTTGTGCTGGGCGTAGGCGACTATAAACAAGGAGGTCGGCTGAGGAACCGGTAAGCAGCAGGCTCCCAGTAAGACCCCAGTTTCTCCTGACCTCAGGTCAGAGGGCCTTTACGTAAGGCGTTCGACCTCAAACCCTCCCAAACGCTGCTCTTGAATTTCTGCACTGTGCGGTGAGCGAGGTGAGTGAGTACGATTTTACTGGTAAAGTGCTTCTGAGTGCTTGACTGACTACAGAAGTGCTGGCAGTTGAAACACCAGCCATTTTCCATTGGCCAATTAAGGTCCAGCTGCCTGAAAAGAAGTCGAAACCTCAGACTGTGGGATTTGGCTTTTTTTTACGCGTGTGTGGTTCTGGAAGTCTCTGTGTGATTGGCGTTTGTCTTTTTATTGACACACGCAAGAGATCACTTTTCCCGGGTTTCGTACGTTGCCCCTGTAATATGATGGATGTTGACCGAGTGTGTTTTAACAGCTGCTGAACGTTGAGGCTTTTCTTCTTCTCCATCTCCTTCCACAGTCCAAAGGGAAAAAGCCTCTTTTTGTACAGCTTGTCCTTGACAACATCTGGAGTTTGTACGACGCTGTCGTCACAAGAAGGTGCGCTATTAATGGCCTGTAATATGTCACTCAAAGCCTTATTTGTTTTGCCCTTTTTGTTCGGGGAGGGGTTTGTTCCGAGGGGGTCATGCTGACGACTTCACTGTGCCCACAGAGACAAGGAGAAGGTGGAGAAGATGGCGGCCTCTCTCGGAGTGAAGGTGGCCGCCCGCGACCTCCGCCACTCCGACCCCAAAGTGCTCTTGAGCGCCATCTGCAGTCAGTGGCTCCCAGTGTCTCAGGCTGTGCTCTGTATCCTTCCACTCTCATGAGTTACCCTGTTAAACTGGTCCATATGTGTCCATAACCTGCTAGTCATTGCACTTTGCTTTGAGGTCCAATCTAGAGTGTTTACATTGTGTGTGTGTGTTTTAATGCAGGAAAATTCTGGAATGACCATAATCATAATATGAAATAAATAATTTATAATAAGCTTTCTGTGCAAGGCTCTTTGTTTCCATATTGATCTTAGCCACAACCTCTTTTCCTCACTACTGTAAGTGCATTGGCTGCATGCGTCTCTTTTCCTCACATCTCCTAGTTGATGTTCTTTAACACCAAATCCTGCAGCCATGGTGTGTGAGAAGCTGCCCAGTCCTTTGGACATGGCGGCCGAGCGCGTGGAGAAGCTGATGAGCGTGGGAGCACGCCGCTTTGACACTCTGCCCGAGCAGACCCAGGAACTCAAGAGAGGTTAGTCTTTTAAAGCTGGTCAAGGTCAAGGTTCAAGTTTGTTGTCAGGATTCAACACCATTTGTCAGTAATGAAGTTCTTCAACTTGGAGCCTGCTCAGCTTTATAGAATTTTTAGACAGTGATGCTAAATAAGTATTCGCATCACAGATGTGCAGTGCTCTAGTTAACTCCACACTGTGTGTTGATGCACATGCACAGAGTAGGTCTCGCTGGAGTGCATTGTCATTGTAGAGTTCACGAATGATTTTCATTGGCTGCTCCCAGCAGGAGATCGGGTTGGCATCCAGCACCTGTGTGAAGGAGATTGTTTGATCTTTCTTTAGATAGAGTTTGTGTGTGTGAATATGTGTGTGTGTGTGTGTGTGTGTGTGTGGTGTGTGTGTGTGCGTGCGCTTTGACCAATGTTTTCATGGTCTCATGGAGCAGGCCTCATGTCATGTTGGACTTTTATGACCGTATTTATGTTTCCTTTAGCCCTTTATATTTCATTAGACCCCCGTGCGAAATTCCATCCACCGAAGCGACTTCGGAATCTGGCCATAGGTTGCGATATTGGCAAGCGGCACGTCTTTCCGAAGCGCTCCAGATCCATCCACCAGAGGCTTCTCTCTCTCACCCCCAGACTCCGTCTGTCAACCTAACCCAACCCAAACGCTCCCCCCCGACCCCTGAGCCCGATCTCAGCTAGCTCAGCCCTGCTAAGTTTGCAGGCAGCACCCCGCGGCTCTCATGTTAGCTGGCTGCGAGACTGCGCTGTTGGCAGGAGCGCCTGTATTCTATTTGAACTGGCATCAAATGTGTTATTTCCCCTCTTTATGACATTCATTTGGGTTTATTACAGATTCACCTCCATGTGCACGCGGGCTCACATTGATATTCCCCTCCGCTGACCAGCGCTCACGCTGGGCTGCAGTCACAAAAACAGCCGGGAAGGCGAAATGTTGGCGGCCTCCGCATACCTGATAGAGAACGAGGGCTCAGAGAATGCTGTGGTCTTCATTCTGTTTGATTTCTTCATTGTGTTCGCTTTTTTTTAAATCTTTCCTTTCTTTTTTTCCTACCCTTCTCCTTGAAAGCTTTCCTTGAGTGCTTGAATGAAGACACGGCCCCGGTTATTGTGTTTGTATCCAAGATGTTCGCCGTGGACTCAAAGGCACTCCCGCAGAACAAGCAGAGGTACGTGACTGAACCACCTGTACTCCTACTACCTACTACCACCACCACACACCACACACCACACACACACACACCACACACACACACACCACACACACACACACACACACACTGGTGAGCAATGGCTTGCCTTAGAAGGGCTCTGTGTCTCTCTGTCTGGCCCCTCCACTCCCATTCAGTTCCCACATCTCACACTTCATCAGGCCTGTCTCTCTGCGCACACACACACTCTCACACACACACACTGGCCCCAAGAACAACAGACCTCATTTACTCCTGCCAGTCTGACTCACTGATTATTTACATTTTTGCTCCATGAAATCCTTCCTCCAAACAAAGCCTGTTCTATTTGTGTCCTCTACGTATGTGTGTGTATGTGTGTCTAAGAGAGAGAGAGAGAGAGAGAGAGAGCAAGGGTACTATAACCATACTTCATCACGTCAGTGTTTGTGTAATTGTGTGTGTGTGTGTGTGTGTGTGTGTTTGCATGTGTGAGTGTCAACCATGCGTGCGCATGAATTGAGACGTCTCCATGTGTCCACTTGCGTCAGACGTGACTGCCTCACAGCTGGGCCTGGGTGCAGGTGGTGCTAGCGCTGGTGGTTGTGGCAGCGGCCCTGGCGCTGCATGTGGTGTGTGCGCTGGTGCAGCTGGCCCGCTTCCCTGGTGTTTTAAAGTGAGCAAGTAGCCTTTGATCCGCAGCAGGTGCTGGACTGGCAGGGGAACGGGGGTGCCCAGTGTTGTGCAGGACAGGCCTGACCGGCACTGCCCACATCCAGCCACTCCTACACATCCGTATCCAACACCAGCACTAGCACCAGGTCCCGCTCCAGCTCTGGCCACAATTGGCCTGCCCTCTCATCCCAGCTCCCGCTGGCAGCCAGCTGCCCCACTCTCCCTGCACTACTGGCAAACACACACTGAGTCACACATCAGCTTTGATCCAGGATCAGCTTACCAACTGGACAAGGATCGAAGTAATGAGATATGATAGTGACGCTACTGATTGTAGACTGTGGTGGTGACAGGACTTTTTCTAGGCATGCTGGATTTTATGACAACTATTGATGTTCTTAGTCCACTGAAATATTAGTTTTATGCACGGGGTGTCCAGTGTATTTATTTGTTCAGCCTGCTGAAAGGCTTGTAGAAGCTCACTTACCTGTGTGCCATCGTAGTCTTTATGTGATCATTAACTATGATCAATTGTGCTCTACCATACTTTTGCACATACCACAATTGCTGTTAGATTAGATTAGATTAGAGAAGTAAACCCTTTTCTTTAACTTTTCTTGAAGTAAAGGACTGCAAAAACTCACTGTTGACTCACTTCAAAAATGGAGCCCTGAATCTCCCATTTCCACAAGGCTTCAGACAACTGTTTTTCTCTTATCTTGAAAGATAAGATTGCAGACGGGTATTTGGAAGCTGCACGTCTTTACTATGTGTCCCTGGAGTCACTATATTTTTCCCTCAGAATAAATGTAAAGCCTTGTAGTCCTTCATAATAAATGTAGGGCCTTTCATTTAAGAATGTGTAATACAGGACGATACCAGAGGCTCACACACTGAAAGTTTCTTTTACTCAGGGTCAAAGCTCTGTGGCTTTGACTGAGATGAGAATCGTATAATTCAGTCACATCTCTGAGTAGACGCTCTTGCTTGAATTTTCATCTAGTCCCCCAAGCCCCCTAGTTGCCCCCCTCCTCCCCCTTCCACCATTGCTCCCCCTCCACTTATTGCACCCCCTCCCCACTAGTCATGAGTCATCGTTGAGGGTGTGAAGGGCAAACACTAGATGGAGCACTCGGCGTGTTTACTTAGCTCACCACTGACCCACTGCCTAGCCTCGGCCAGCAGAAGACTGCCTTTGTTCTGGAGAACCACCGTGTTGAGAAAGTAAAGGCGCAGGGTGGGGTGTGAGGGTGTGTGTCTGGGGGGGGGGGGGTGGAATTACGCCTGTGGTTTCTTACATCCTTCTGCTTTTGAAAGACCCCGTTCTTTCAGCGAAAGCAAGTGGGTGGATCCTGTTGATGCTAACAGTCTCTCCAACATGTCGGCCTGATTTAAAACAAAATAATTCCGGTCTTCGCTCAGCGGGGACATGCTGAAATGCCTTATTTCTCTGGCGAGGGCGCCTACTGTTTTTTTTTCTCTCTCTCTCTCTTTTTTTCTTTTTTTCTCACTGAAGCTGTTCCCCTGGCCTCCCGCTGTAAAGCGTCTGCATCTGCTTCGACATCGAGGGTTCTGCCAGACGGTACCTGTCTGCGTCCCGCATCCTCCTTAATCGTATCTTTTCCATTCTTTCCCCATCAAAGCAAATGGACCCAAACGGCAAGCTTCAGGGCTTGATGCATTCCGCATGATGGATGGATGTAGCTGAGGGTCAGTCTGCTTTTCTGTATGGATTTATGCACACACACACACACACATACACACACAATGCATAGTCTTAAATGAGTGCCACTACTTACTGTATGTGCCTCATTAATCTCTCGAGCTGTCAATGGCTGTGTGGGACGCAGGCTGAGCTACAACATCCTAATGCGATTACGGATCCAAAATGGTGACTCGTGACTTGAAAGGCCGGGGTGACAGCGGTACACCAAGTGCATTCGGTCATTGGATGCAGATGGCCACAGGAAACTGAGAGGATGGAAGGGAGCCATTAGTGCTCTCTCTGTTGGCGTAATTGCCTGGCCTGGGGAACATGTGTGAATAAGGATGTAGAGATTGTTAGAAACCTCTGGTGCAGTACTTTAAAGTCGGCAAGATATTGCAATAGATATATCACTCACTGATGAGAGGCAAGGTTAGAAAACATGCAAAATGCTAAAAAGTGTCTGGGAAAACACTGCAAAGCAGAATTGGAATTCTACTCTGTAAGTTTTACAAATGGGTCCTGTCATTAGATACCCATAATGGTTTCCTTGGGCTTTGCCTGATCTTGTCGAGGCTTAGATGATTGTTTTTTAAACTGGCTTGATCTCTAACCATTGTGTTTGTGTGGCTGGGGTCACTGTGCTCAGTGATGAAAGGCTGAGGCCTGTTATGACTTCATTCCCAGTGGTCACATATTGTTGTTTATTCTGTTCCACATTATGCAGTTTCCTCAAATCAAGGGGCTCATTTTTGAACTTGATTACTGTTACGATCATATTTCTCTCCATGACCACTAATTCGCTCATTACTTGGCAAGTGCTCTCCCAGGCAGATAGCGAAGGTGACCGTCCACTGGAGTGAATAGAGGCCAGGTTATTTTTGTTTGTTTTTTTTTTGTCATTTACCCTCCAACGCTTTGGAGCTGGTGTCCCAGTCCAACCCCCTCACCACCCCTGAACCCCTGAACCCCAACCTCAACCTTCCTCCTTCTCTGCCACCACTACTTGCTGCTGCCAGCTCCCAGCCTTGGTAAATACACCCACACACACACACCCACACATACACACACACACTGCCACTGACCTGAGCTGCTCTCCAGGCTCCTCGTCCTCCTCAGCTCAGCTCTGCTCAGCTCAGCCCAGCTTCCTCAGGTCCCTGGAGCGTGCAGAAACCCACAGAATTCCACCAGCCATCCACTTTTCCTGTCAAGAAACCAAGCCATAATTGCAAGGGTATACCATTAACCTAGTGGCAGCGGGAGAGAGAGAGAGAGAGAGAAGCTGTCAAGAGAGAGACCTGGGGGAGGGAGAGAAGATGTGTTTGGGCGGGTGATATCCTCCTTGTGATGCGGGCCCTCGTCTGCAGAGGAGCGTATTTAATGAGGCTTAGCATCTCACCTGCCTACATGCTGCCACCTGCTGCCGGGTACCATACTGTACACACACACACACACACACACACACACTCTACCCTGACAACCGCTCAACAACTGTGCCCAAGAGCTTGTTGTAGATGTAAGTCTTCATGGTTATGAGTTTTGTGTGGGTGTGTGTGTTTCTGTATACATTTTTAATGCCCCGTTCCCAGCAGGCTTCTTGTGTACACTGTGCATTTGCCCAGGGAGCACTGTGCAGAGATGCTGAATGTTGACATACCCAAACTCTTGCACTTTGTGAAACCCTTGCATCTGCAGTCATTTGAGGATGGCATCGAGGGCTTTGGAAACTGCATCCACCCCCTCTGCCCCCCCCCCAGCCCCACCCCCCCACCACCACTCCCTTTCGCTATAGAGCAGCAGATGGAATGAGTGACGGCTTTCATTCATTTTTTTGTCTCTCTCTCTCTGCATTCACTTTTAACGTGTTTTTATTGCAATGGAATGATGTACTGTTGAATTATTCTGCATGAATTACATCAGCTGGAGCAGCTGCAACCTCCCCCCCTCCCCACCCCCCCACCCCCACACACACACACACACACACACACACACACACACAGACACTTACACACTCACACACATCTCTGTCTCTCTTTTGACCTACATTTTTAAGGAAGACTTCCAACCCTGCATATTATGGTAGCATTACTTAAGATGACCCAGATCTTACTGTATGTGTATAGAAGTGAGACAATGTAAAACCAGTACTCAGAGTTAAGTGGATTAAAGTCATTATTATAAGAGAGCTGCTTCTCAGTGCTAAAATATTTTCCACTGTCACTGGAATGCCACCACTGAAATTTGCAGGGTTCTGATTATAATCTCTATAGTTAGTCTATTTAATCTGTTAAATCTGATTATAATCTCTATAGTTAGTCTATTTAATCATTTGTTGATCTCAGGTTCTTTTGTATATCGTTAGATTGCTGTGAAGTTACATAGTATTGTCATGTTTACTGTTTGCTTCACGAAGAGGGAGAAAAAAAAAGTGAAATCAACATCTTAAAGTGTTATGCAGAGGGAAGCCACAGCATTTAATCAAAGCAAAATGTCATTTCACCATCACTATCATACTGAGGGTCGCTCGCAACACTTCGCGCTCAACACAGTCATGGTTGTGTGTGTGCAGTTGCCATAGCGATGATAGGTTTGGCTCTCTGTGGTAGGATAATCACGCAGTTCTCAGGAGTGTGTGTGTGTGGGGGGGGGTTACCTCTCTTAGGTAATGCACTTTGCGGCAAGGACTCCTCTTTGCTGATTGGCTGATAACATGGTCGGAGTTTCTTCAATGGCTCCGGGTGGTTGGAAGGCAGACTAGGCGTGCTGCCTACACACCAAAACCCCCCCTTCCCCACCCAACAGCAGGCTCAAGGTCTCACCAACAACATGCTAAGGAATCCTGTGAATGTGTCTGTGGGGTTTGAAATTACTACAGCATGTTTGAAATAGATGAATAGTTGCATGTTTGTCACATGCAGGCTGTAGCACTGACTAATGTGGTGTCTGTCTTGACCATAATTTTTTAAGCAATATATTTATCAAGTTAACAGGCCTTTCAGATTCAACTCGAGTGACGATATGTGGTGATGTTAACATATTTTAAAGATTTTGTTATGTACAAATTGAAGAATGTTGACATTTGGTTTAGCTGTAGGACAGAACAAATATGTTTTTGATCTTTTGGTTGAGAATTCCTTTGACCATTTTCATACCAATGAGACCATTTCTCTTGCCTGATCATGTTATAGGTTAGCGCTTGATCCATCCCTAAAAGGGAAAGTATCTACTTTCAAAATCATTTGCCTGGTAAAAACCTATGAAGTGTATGTTGTTGACAGTTTTAGTATCGATATATCTTATTTTCCCCCTCATTTTTTCCAGCTAGGTACGAAAAAAAAAATGCTTGTGGTTTTGAAAGTCTTGCTTGAAGCTTCGGAACCCATTACTTCATAAGAACTGCAGTGAGGGCCATAAAACAAGCTCACGCTGTTCCCATTATTGTCATTAAGTGACACATTTGAACTCTGAGAGAAAACACAGTGATCCCACTGAGGTCCACTCATTCCGAAACAGTCAGAGAGAGTGTGTGTGTGCCTGTGTGTGTGTGTATGTGACACATCAGATTGGGAGTGTTAAGGATTGAGAAACATAGATGGTGATATATTAGAGAGCTATGCTTTCGTCATCATTTTTCTGTTATGGTAGAAACCAAAAAATTGGTGATTTACTCCTAATGCTAAGTGTTTTTAAGAGAGGGGAAAGCAATTTGTAGATTCTCAGCAGTTACATTTCGCTCACAATTTACTGCTGGCATGTAGTTCATAGAATTTCTAAAGTTTAGTGCCATTCATACAGTTGCCCCTTTCTATTTCTGGTTTGTTTTTCTAGAGGTTTTGCATCACTGGTATCTTTTATATCCTCGTAATTTATGCAAGCAGAGCTGTAGTCATGTTTTCAACATAGCCATTTCCAGTCACCATCAGAACTAGCTGTGTTTACAGAGTCGCCAGCCAGGCCCTATTTTCAGTGAGCACTTTGTTATTATGGGGCTTAGGATGTGTCGACACTATTTGAGGGGCCCTCCACCATCCGCACCCCCTTGGTTTTACTCATTGTGGCTACTTTCAAGCATACCCTTCATTTCCCACAATGACACTCCTGTGTGAGCTTTCAAATGCCACATGTGGCACACATTTGCAACCACCGGTCCTGAGTAATTGTGTTTTTCCAGCATGGCCCCAGAGCGCATGTCTGCCATAATTGCGGGACTTGACCTTTGTCGCTTATCAATTTATTATTATTGTTCGTATTTTTTTGGCTAAAGCTCTATGGATAAGCCTGTTGGAGAAAAGTAGACGCTGTACACGGACACAGGCTAACGATGCGGGCGGTGTTCACAATTGCCAAACCAAACTCAGTGCAGCATGACCTCGGTCACAGGGCTGTGTTAGCTAATCAGACTGCTGTTAGCATCCGGCAAATTGGCCATGTTTTTCTTCTTGTTCTGTACTAGTTTGCTTCATGACCGTTGTGTGATCATAAAGCACCAAATGTGCTAGTAACCCCCTTGTTGTGATCATGTCTGTTTGGGATTGGGGTTGATGGCTTAATCTATATTTGGGTTTTGCTGAACGACCATAAAGCTGTTGTTTACGGCCATGTGAGTTTATCACGCCTGTCACCAGAATGACCATTTCTGGCTAGAATGTTTTGTGTGTTTTGTTTTTTTTTTTTTTCCACAATACAGTCATGAGCTTTGTAATATCCCATCATAAAACTGTCTTTTATGGCCCCTAAACAGTAAAATGTTTTATTTTGTTGGATGTTAGGAGCTGAATCATTTGCAAATTAGCGTCCACATTCCTCTAACACAGTCGTAAATTTACCATTATTTACTCACACGTATAAATAAAGCTTAGTCAAGAGCCATCCTATATTCATGAAATCATACACTTATTTCAGGTACCTGTTCTATGCACAGGATGTTATCAAGTGCAGGTTTAGCACTTCCATAAACCTGACTAAAATGGTCCATTGCATTTTATTCACATTACTCCATTGCACAGTTCTAAATGCTGGAGGTCAAATTGTATAAATAGAATATTAAACAGCCTATTACCCGATTACATTATTAAGGAAAAATATGGCATGTTGACTCATTCTTACCTAAATAGCCATAATTTCACTCAGCAGTGCTGTAAAATAATCACTGAGCTCCATGAACATTTGGTAAATGACGCAATTGACACATTTGTTAATTACTTCACCCATTTGTTGAGCAAGTAGTGGATGTGGCAGTGATTGTGTTTGTGCCTGCACTGTGCCAGTGAAATTGGCAAATATAGGCGTCCTCATCCCTTTTGCATCTCTTGCTTGGTGTGCCTTTTTTTAACCATACCTTTGTGTTTGGTAATCCAGTCCACACACGCTTGACAAATTCAGTTCTCAGAGAATGAGGTAGCAGTGATGATGTTTTGTTAGAGATTATTTCTCACTCACACACACACAAGCAGACACACACACACATTTGGACAGTGGAAGACATAAACAACTTCACTGGCAGTGTGGTAATGGGCATGATCTTAATGAAGGGGGAATGAGAGATGGGAAGTCTTATGGTTATAGGCATTTGGCTTCACAGTTGTTGTCCAGACACCCTCCCTCCACCCCCACTTCTTCCTCCTACACAGTGGCTGCCTTCGACAGTAAGTCTCTCTCACAGTATGACATCAGCACACACACACAACACAAACACACATACACATGCATACTCACTCACAAACAGGCATAGTTTAGAGCCTCTTCCCAAGAAAAGCCCGCCACGGCTTCCATGAGCAAATCTGTGCATGTTTCCAAGAATTTGGAGACTACGTTTTAGTAAGGGTCTCAAAAATGTCGGGCTAACTACCGTTGTACGTTCACATCATTATCATGTTATTCTGAATCATTATCTTGCGTCTTATTCATTCATGTGCACCCACACCCCCCACCCTATCCCTAAATCTTAATTAAGTTGGATTCATATCAATTATGACACATTCCCTAAATGTTGTTTTTCACTCTCCCACGCAGTACCCCCGAAGTGAAATGTTTGTGCGATTTTCATTTCAAAGAAAGAAATCTCTATCTCTTATTTTTTTGGAAACGCCTTGGCAGCCACATCACCAGAGCAACCGCACTGTCAATACTGATGCACAGAGACGCTGTCAGCTCTCTGTGCGTGTGTGTGTGTGTGTGTGTGTGTGCGCGTGTGTTTGTGTGTGTGTGTTTGTGTGGGTGGGGCGTGTTTGGGGTAGGGCTGAAGTATGGACAGAGATGGGGGTAAAAAGAGTGATAGATGCACACGGCCTTGGAGTCATTTTCATGTGCCTCCTGACATCTTTTGTTGCTGATGCTTGTTTTTTCTCTCTCTCCTTTAATTTTTTTTGTTTTGCTCCTTGGCTCTGACTTGTGTGAGTGTTTGAGTGAGCTTTAATGACACACTGCTGTGGGCTTCTTTCTCTCTCTCTCTCGCTCTCTCTCTCTCCATTATGTGGTCCAGGCCATTGACACAGGAGGAGATTGCTCAGCGCCGAGAGCTGGCCAGACAGAGGCACGCTGAGAGGCTGGCAGCCAATCAGGACACAGAGAGCCCAGAGCCTGCCCACGCTGATGCCAGTCCAGAGACAGCTCCGTCTGCTGGGGGGGAGAGCAGCACAGGCAAGGCCACTCAGTAGCACAGCTCTCTCTGCTCTTCACTATGTGCAAACACACACACACACACACACACACACACACACACACACATATGCACGTGCACGCACACACACACACACGCACACACACACATACACGCACACACACACACACACACACAAACGCAGACTGAAAGGCATTAAGATTCAAATGCTGATGTGAACCTCAGGGTTCATCAAGGGCGGTCCATGCCCTGATAATTGCACTGTAAGGCGCTCCATCACTTCAAGAGCAAACGTGGGCGCGATTGTGTCCTAGCCACTCTTCCTGTCGGGGGCTTGAGAAATAATGCATTTTTCCCCATATGTTTTGTTCATTTTGTTCATTTGTCCATTCCTACACTAAGTGAAAACGACTACAAATGCCATTTAGTATTAAATTCTTACACAAAGCTGTTGCTGTCGTGCTGGGGAGTACTGACAGAACGTATTGAAGATGGTTATTGTTATTGCTGTGAAATGACTTTTATTAGGTGTCTGGTGATTGGATGTCTGGTGTTGAAAAAGTCATTTTTGTCTCTGCTTGGGCTAATATGTTGTGTCTCCTCTGGTTAATACAAAACGAGTCCCTTGTGTTGAAGAAGAGATTTCACAGTCTTGCTTCCTCCTACTCGTAACATTTACACCTCTCTGCCCACTTGTGACAATGGAGCCATTAGATAGCATCATCAACAAAGAGTGGCTTTGTTGCTTATGTCTTGTTCTACATATCTGTCTAGTTGAGAGTTATTGTGGCTGCATGACTGTGCATGTGTGTGTGCGTGTGTGTGTGTGTTTTCTGTCTAGATATTTGTAATCATTATTGGCATTATTGGCTCTGCATCTGTATCTAGTATGTCTGTTGAAACCTCCCCACGGCTTCCCTCTACAGGAGGCAGTGATCTGTCGGCTCAGATGGAAGCCCTGGATGTGAGAGGCACGCCGGCCCCCACCGGCCCAGCCACCACTGAGGAAGAAAGCAGAGAGCACTTTGTGGCCTTTGCCAGAGTCTACAGCGGTGTGGTCCGGAAAGGCCAGAGAGTGTTTGTACTCGGCCCGAAGTACGACCCCACGCAGGCACTGAAGATGGTACAGGCGCTTTCACACGCACACACACCCACACACACACACACACACACTCCTGCTCCACTGCCCTCTTCTTCCCTAGGGGCCAGGTCACACCACACACACAGCTTAAATGGAAGTGAGTTTCGAAGGAAATTATGGTTGGACTTAGCCATTGAATATAATGTTAGCAAGTGAGAATAGACCCCAAAGGCAGTTTAGCTGTAACAGATTTTAACATGGCTGACGTGCTTCTGCCCCTTTTAATCACCTAGACCTTTAGAAACACAGGACATTTACATTATCCCTGATTAGTTAGCCCATTAATGTCTGACCCCAACACACACACACACATGCACACACACACACATACACCTTGTTCATTCAGTATAAGCTAATTATGTTACCTCCCAGAGTTGCTCTCCAGTAGCCTGTAAATGTTTACTTTGCCTGTGTGTAATTACTATATTTGAAAGGCAACAAATGGAGTCTCATTGAATCTTAAGAGCACAGCACCTTTTTTCTCTGAGAAGCTGTGTAAGCACTGTGTACCTGCTAGTCAATGGCATTGTTAGTTAGGCACTGCATCTAGAGCTGTGCGGTGGGCATGAAGGATGACGTTTGTAGCCCATGAGTGCCTTTTTTTCAGAGTGTGAGTACTGACCACCTGATAGCCGGTGGCTTTTAAGAGCCGTTGTGAAGGGGGCGATGAGGTATGGCGTCTCGCTCTCGCAGGAGGCAGAGTCGGTAGCTCACGTCGGGCAGAAATACAAGCAAGCAGCCCGACTGGACGCTGCCCAGCAAAGAAATGACTTAGTCACCGGACTATCCGTCAGCACACTCCCTTTCTCCTCTGCCTGACTCCTCTGCACGCCACTGCTCGTGTTTGGGGTTTGTGGGGGACTGAGGGGGAGCTGGTGGTGGTGGTGGGGTGGGAGGAGGAGTGTAAAGGGTGGCTGTAGTGGTAGATGCGTCACCACTGCTGATTAATAGCGGGCTGTCATAAAATAACGTCTTTTCCTCCCTCGCACCCTCCTCACACACACACACACACATACACACACACAAACACACAAACCTCTCCACAGGGTTCTCACACTTTTATTGGCCTGGTAAAACAAGCTGATGAGGCAGTGATGCATTGTGGGCAAGACTTACTGGAAGCTGCCATCGAATTTTGGCTTGGTTTGTGGTGAGGTTCTAACAAATGTGTGTATCTGTGTTTCTCTTTGTGTGTGTTTGTGTGTGTGTGTGTGTGTGTGTTTGTGTGTGTTTGACAGCTGCCAGAGGGCGGCTCGGCGGCCGATACCCTGCTGTCTGTGCCCCACCTGGCCTGTTGCAATCTGGACAGCCTGTACCTGCTGATGGGCCGTGAGCTGGAGGAACTGGAACAGGTACCCTCCGGCAATGTGCTCGGTGCGTACAGTAGTCACAGTCTCTCTCTCACATACACAAACACACAGAGTAGCCACTGCCTCACATACACACACACACACACACATACACACACAAACAATAACACAAATACAGTTGTAGTCACTCACACACACAGATACTCTCTAACTTGCCCTTGTGAGCACACACACAGATATTCTCTAACTTGCCTGCGCACACATACACACACACACACACACACACTCAGATACTTTCTAACTTGCCCATGGGCGCGCACACACACACACACACACTCACACACACACAGATACACTCTAACTTGCCCACGTGCATACACACACACATACAGATACTCTCTAACTTGCCTAAACACACACACAGACTCTCTTATATGCTTGCACTCTTGCATACTCATACACAGACAGTGTCATTGATAAAACATACTGCCAGGTTCAATGGCTTTTTAAAATTACATGCACACCTGCATACATCTCCCCTCTAGCTCATGGGCTTCTACATTTTAAAATCTAATTACTGGCTTTCCAAATTCCATATTGCCTCCAGTGAGCTTGCTTGCTGCTCTTTCCACCCCATATCAGAGACATTCACTATTTTCTCTGAAGATGCTGCTAGCATCCTCCTGCTGTTTGACCGTGTGGAAATCCATAATTTAAATCCATTGAGTCTCTTCCCCCTGAAGAAAATAGCACTTGCTGCTGTGGGGACCCTGTTTTTTTCTATGTATGTGTCATGTGAACAGATCAGTAGTCTATCATACAGTCACATCATATTGTAAATTGTAAAATAATTCAAAACAAAATCTAGGTAAATCTCAATCTCAGTAAAATCTAAATCTAAAGAAATTTAAATAAATATGACAATTTAAAAAAAAATGCCCACATGCCGGCTGAAGATAGTATTGAGCTATTTGCCTCCTGCCCCCTTATTCTCCCAGCTCAACGTAGAATATACAATAAATAAACAAACACATAAACAAACAAAAACAAATAAAAAAAAAAAAATAAATAAAGAACAGGAGCCAACCCTTGAGACTTGCATCACTAAATCATTACTGTACATTATATTCCAGAAGATACTGTGTTCTAGTAGGTTCTCTACAGCCAGTCAAAGTCAAGTCAGTACTGTGGCCATGGGGAACTGAGAGAGTTTATCTGTGTCTGTGGGATTTCTGAGGCAGAAAGTCTAGAGAAACACTCTGAGGAATGAAAGAACATTCTCAAGAGAGTCACATAGTTTAAAAGATTAAAAAGATTAAAAATAAAATAAAATAAAACCTATTTTAAAAATAAAATAAAACTGTACTGTCTGCACTACACCTTATAGTATTATCAGTTCACAGCCAGCTGTTGGACTGTCCCCTAGGGTCTCTCCTATCTAATGCATTTCCAGTGCCTTGGATAGGGTGTGAGTGGAGAGGTGACGAGAGGAGCTTTTTGAGGCTGTCGGTGAGATTTATGGTATTCAAATGCTTTGTCAATATCTGCCCATGTATAACACAGATGCTATACCATGTGATTTACACGGCCGTCATAATGGGGCGCTGTAAGGCAGTGTGTCAGCTCAGCTGTAAACTGATAAACAAGTGAAATACGCCCATGAGGGCAAATGATGCACATGAAGCACACACCTGTGAAAATAATTTCAGTTGCGTCAGGGCACTGCGCCCATGCCCACCAGTCAGCCACTGCCACCTCCCCCCTTCACATATACACACACACACACACACACACACACCAAGCCCTTTTCCGGGAAATTATAACGCAAGTCTTTCCACAAATAACTGAAAAGGCCATGTGCTGCTTCTTGTCCAGAGTGATTTCTAGCATATTGCAAGTACATTATTGAGTGCGGTGGAACAGCTGGTACTTAATGCAGCCCCCTGCCATACCTTCTCTCTCTTTTCCTGTGTGAGTCATCATGGGATGGGAGGCCCCAGCCTCGGCCCCAGCCTCTGTCAGGCTGCTAAGCCGCACCGATGGCCCCACTGAAGGTCACCTCCAGCCCTGCAGAAATGATGAAGAAATGTCAACACCACTCCTAACACGCACACACCCACACATACACACACACACACACACACACACACACATATACACATACAGACACCCTCTGTGACCCTCAACATAAGGGTGCGGGTAAGGCGGTTCATATCTCTGAAATAGCACAAGTCACTTAATGCCTCCTGCCTCCAAGTCGCTTAATTCTCCTGTTCTAGGCCTGACTCTGCCGTGAGACCTCCTCCAAAAAAGGTTAAGTTAGGTGACTGTCTCGAGTACCTTTGAGAGGTCCTTACCCACACCAGGCATAGTTGGCACATTTGCTGTCAGCACCGATGTGTAGCAGGTGATGGGTTTGCGTCTCGTCTGATTTTCATCCAGGTCACGTCACAGGCAACTCTGGTCTGCGGTGATTGCTCTGTGAGTGTCTCAGAAGTTTCCTCATTAAAAGCAGAGCAGCTAAAATAGTTGCGATGGCACATGTTTAGTATGTCAGTGAGCTCTCATGGAAAGGTGCTAAGCAGTCATTAAAGTGAGTGTTTTGGAGGTTTTTGCAAAAATTGCTCTGCACCTGGGTGTTGAATAACCACACACATAGACACACTCACTCATACACAAATGCACACACACACACACACAAACACAGACATACTTGTACACTCTGTGCTGTGGTTTGTCGTCAGATCAACATTTTGCTGTAAAACATGCATGTATTACATAATGCCTTTCAAGAGTGCTCATAAATATTTATTAGAAAAGCACCCATTGAAGTGTTAGGCTTGGAAGACCAGAGTTCCTGGCTGTCAGGTTCATGTCACATACATTTGAGAGAGAGAGAGAGAAGAGGAAGAAAAGAGAGCGAGAAATGAGAGTGCTAAAACACACAGATTCATGCTCTTAAGAAGAGGCCTGAAAGCCTGAAACATTCACTCATTAAATTTTTCATAAATTATGAAAGACAAGCGCATAATGGTATTGACGCAGCTGCCGAGTGTTTGCTTCGGCCTGGCGTATGTGTGTCTGAGAGTGTGGAATTATCAATAACATGATATGCCCTTGAGTGAACATTAGAGCGCTTTACACCCCCACTCTGTTTGCATGGTCAGCCTCTGCCTCATCATCCCCCGTCCTTAAATCTATTTGCAAGTAGTTTCATGTCAGAGAGATTGCATTCTGTGTCTGGGGGGGAGCATCCCTAAAGGACTTCAAGGTGCAAATTTATGGTTTTGTGTAACCAAAAGAAAGAGAAAAAAAAGAAAAAGAAAAAGAAAAGTCAGCTCCCCATTTAGACATATGGAAGCCATCTTCCTGTTGTTTGTTCTCATTGGATTGTGGGGATTCACCAGTACAACAACGCTATGTAAATGAGACCAGATTGCGGCTTGATTGGCAGGCTCTTGACTATCTGAAGGAGGGGAGAGTTAATTTAAGAGGCGCTGGGAAAAAAAGAGGCCTGTCTCTGATGTGGGATGTGAACACATGACTGTTGCGGAGCAGCGCACGGTCGGCACCGCACACACAGACCTCCACTGAAGATGGGCCAGAAATGAGGAACAGACCCAGTTTGCTAACCCGAGTGTACAGAAATCACATCACATACACACACGCCGACAGACACCAGACACATGCAGATACACACACACACACACACACACACACACACACACACACACACACACACACACACTCAGTCACACACATGCAGACAATGCACACATGCTTCAGTGTTTTTTTGTGGGTGCTGTGCTATTGTAAAGCCAGCTTCTGCTTCCTGCCAGCTGTGCGAAGCAGCCAATCCAGGAAATGAAGAAACCCAGAACAATTGGACTCCTGCAGAACCGCCAGCCTCCTCCCTCTCTCTCCCTTCCCCTCTGTCTTTGATATCTGTCACTGGGAGCCATCAGCCTACTCATCTCTATGCTGTACACACTATGCCAGTGTTGTTGATGACAGCAGCCTGTGTTTTGAATTGAAAACCATTTCAAAGCATTTGGTAGTTACACAAATTTTTTCAGGCCCACGTCTTTTCTAGTCATTATTTCCGAGTTTGATTTGATTTGGTCATGATGTCGGCAGTTGTCACATGTCCTTCCACCCGTGTCTCCATCGACATTCTGTCGCGATTAAGTCGGTGTAGAAACTTTTTAGCAGGAAATCGTGGCTTAGCCGTCTCTCCTCCAAATGGCATCATATTTGCATTGATGCTACTGATCCTTCCAGCTGAAAATGGCTTTGAGGCATTAAGGCTGGCTGAGTGCCGCTGTCTCCTTCCCTCGCTAACTCGTTAGCAAGCTTGCTCTGGCTTGTGGTCTTTTGTTCCTCCCTTGCCTACAAGAGCAGCCTGTGACTGTGGGCTACACTTTTGTGTTCAACGCCCAAAGTTTGTTGTAGGTTTTGTACAAGTGCCAGCTCTTACTGTTTGTATTTGTTCACAGATATTACCTTTTGTTTGTGTTCTGCCCTCTGGGGCTCCCTTTGGGTTTCAAGAGTCCTTTCTGTGTGGTGCCAGAGATGTATGTGTGTGTGTGTGTGTGTGTTTGTCTGTCTGTCTGTCTGTTTCTGTCTCTGTGTCTGTGTGTGGAGGCCAGTCTCTGCTCAAAAGCATGTCTCTCTGGTGGTGCATGATGTTTATATGCTGCTGGACACCTTCATTTCCTTCGGGATTAGTAAAGTAACTCTACTCTACTCTACTACTTGCCCTTACTTGTATATTGCCAATTTTCTAAGGCAAAACTGCCTTGTGCACCCTCTTTCTTTCTGGCCCAGTCTCTGTTCCTCCCTTTCTACCTCTCCTATTCTCCCATTTCATCTCTCTTTCTCTCTCTCTTTCTCTCTCTCTCTCTCCCTCTCTCTCTCTCTCGATGACTTGGTGCCCGGGACCTGATGTGCCACTGCCGGTTGCGGTGTACAGTAACCACAGCAATAGTGCTGAGTCTCCTCTGCATTAAACTCCACCTACATCATTAACTCCTCTGGCAGGCGTCTTATTTCTAATGTAGGGTATTTTCTGCACCCAAATGCACTTATTTCCCTCTCCAGAGCCATTTACTTCTTGGCTTCAAAGACTTATGTAGCTTTGTTCCTTGCAAATAGAAAATCCAATGATCTGATCTGTATCCAGCGTTTGGTGTCCCTTGCACGTATACATTGTGGTTAGTGTGTCCCTCACTCACATAAGTGTGACTGTGCAAACTCGTACCAAACTGACACCTTAAGGCCATATTTTTTTTCTGTCTTTGTGTTTGTGTCTCTGTGTCTTTGAGATAGCAGTGTGCTATCTGTGTGATATCTCACTTTGTCTTTGACACTCTTGTCATTCCTTTCCTCAACTACTGTCATGTCTTTTGATTTGATATGATGTGCAGTGCCTTATTTGGGTAAATCTGTGGGATTTTGGAAATTTACAAAAAGTCCTGAGGTGTAGACTAAAAATAAACTTGTTGAAAGAGGAACAGCACACACACACGCACAGTAAATCAAACCCTGCTGGCCTTCTTTGAGCAGAGATGGCTTGTGACTCTCCCTTTCTGTCTGTTCAGCAGAAAGGAAATAAAAAGGAAATATCTCTCCCATAGTTTTGGGGAAAGTTTTTTTTTTTTGTCTTCCTTTCCCTTCTGTGGAACTGTTGCCATCTGATAAGCTTGATCGGCTTTTCATTTCACATCCCTCCTGCGCCAAGCTAAGTTATCTGCTCCTGTGATTCATGTAGAGGAACCTCTGTGATGTTCTTCATATGATCTGGATGAGGGAAAGCCACATTTGATTTGATGGTGCAGATTTTTGACTCCATTGCCATCAGATCTTCAGATCTTTGCTGGCAGTAAAGTCAGCACCATAGTTTCTTGGCTGTTTACAGCTGATACTGTGTTTATCGTGTGCTTTATTAAATTCAGAGCACGGCTCGGTGTACAAGTCATTTCGAATATTGCTGGGGTGGGGAAAAACTAGGTGAGACGTCACTCTGAAACGTGCCAAAGACGCAGGAAGATAAACCGCCAATGGACGAGGAGCCACATGCCAGAAGTAGATGAGGTTGGGGAAAGTATGATCGCACAGGGTCGAGCAGATGACTCCAGCGTTTGATGTGTGCAAGGTTCCGCCAGCAGTTGTGTCGCCGGGGTTAAGGGCCTGGGCAACATCAAACTCTGTGCAAACCGCAAAGCTAAGCAGCTGCGCAGAAGCACAGTTTTTGAAGTCGTCTGTGTCGCGCTGCCAAAGGCCCGGGTGAATAATGCTGATTCAGTGGTGAGAGGTTTATGAAAACATTTGTTTTGCGTTATGCCGTTTCTTTTTTTTTTCTCTTCCTCTTCCTCCTCTTCTTCTGCTTTTCCCTCTTCTTCATTTGTTCCCGCTGCCACATTTTAAGAGTAGTTAACTCTCCACTTCTGAGAGGGCTCTGCTTTTTTTGTTGCATCTGATGCGATTCCCAGGGAGAGGATGTGATCATTGCAGGGACAGATGTCGCGGTGAGGCACCCCATGGATGAATCAGCAATGGAATGAGCTCGGGGGAGGAGCAGTGGTGCAAAATCTTCCATGAGCTTGTGTCTTGTCATGGTGCCCTCCTTCCTCTCTCTTTGTGTGTGTGTGTGTGTGTGTTTGGACACTGACTCATGACTCTCATAGCCAACCATCCTTGATAGATTCTTTATTTTCTCCCTTCTCTCTCTCACTCTCTCTCTCTTTCTTTTTTCCTCTGTCTCTCTCACACTCTTCAATCCGCCATAAAGCAGGCCTTGTGGAAATCATGCAGCCCCCCACAGCAGCACCCCTTCGCAACACCCCACCACATCTTCCATCACTTCTCTGCTTTCCTCTGGAATTTATTGACTAGTCCCCTCCATTCTTCCCTTTTCTTTCTCACGTCTTCACCCACGCTCCCTATCTCCCTCTCCCTCTCTCCAGGGTGACCTAGATTTTAGACTCTGCTGCTCTCCTGAAGCAAAGCCTAGCAGGGTGTGTTGTTCGCATTAAGAATTCTGTTTGGGGGAGACTCGGAGAGAGAGAGCCAGGGAGGCTCGGTGGAGAGGGTGGGATGGGGTTGGGTGAGGCGAGAGGGAGTTAGGATTCCCTCAGTGTGCCTGTTGTTTGCTGCCTCCTGTGCTTCACTACGAACTCTCCTTGGCCCCTTTTTACCCCTATTGTCAGTGGATTAAATATCCAGGTTAATGAGAGCTCTAGTTTTTGGAGGGCTGCCTTAACCCCTAGTCTCGTACCCAGTGCTGACAGCAGGCATACATCTCCACACGTACAGGTACATACTCTGGCTTTCTCTCACCAGCCCCAGCCTCATCATCTTTCCTCTTTGTCTGACCTGGCATGCAGGACCAGAGTCGACCAATAGGTGGTGCTGTAGAAATAAATAAAATGACTGGGACTGCCCTTCCCTCCTGGCCAGACAAAAGCAGTGCAAAGGCTCAGGGGCCAGAGATTATTGTTGTTATTATTATGGGCTGCTGTTGTGCAGGCTCTCTCCTCTCACCTGAGGCAATCTCAATAGATCTATTGCGTAGAGCAGCAAAGTGAAAATGCACTTTTTGAAAATGCTCCTGTAATCAGTTAAGGCTATAGGAGAGCTCAAATAAATAGCATTAAATCAAATCTTGTCTGTTCCATGCCTCAGACTGGGTGTTGGGTGTGTTGCTGTCCCTGTTTAAGCTGACGGGAGCCTACTGGCTGGCGCAGAGGAGTTGTTTTATTCTCTTGCTGTGGGAACATGGAGAGAATGATCCTGGAGCACATGCAGCACAGATGCAAATGCCATTAAGCAGAACAAATTGCTGAGTGTGGTGATCTCTGCTTCTACACACACACACACACACACACACACACACACACACAGAGGCACACAGATATGCACGTACACATGCGTCTTACTACACAGCGCTCGACTGAAAGCAACCATGGCTGGAGAAACAACACACACACGTTCGCATACACACACATACACAGTTTCATAGTCTTTCCAGCACACTATAAGGGTACACCTTTTGTAAATCATGCCTTCTGGTTGCCAAGACTAAAGAAATATGTATGCTGTTTTGAAGGAGGGGGAGAGAGTGAAATCCAAACAGCTTAACTTATATAACGTTTGCAGGATGGGTTTTTATGCCATAAAGATTCTTAAAATAAACTGGACCACCATTCCCCAGGTGGAGGAAATAAACAGCTTTCTGATATTTCTGCTGGGATGGAAAAATTGCACGGCACTTAATGACCTAGCGACCCTTTTTTTTTTCCTCTCTCCTGCTTAATTCGATGTATCACTCGTGGAAGGAAAAACAGGAAGCTTAGGTCTGTTCTCCAGGCTCATACAACTTGTCTGTATGTGTGTGTGTGTTTGTTATGGGGAGGAGGGTTTAAAAGAATTTATTTACCCTCTGCGGCCTGTCTGTCTCTCCCCCTCCTTGTTTTGGTCATTTTCATGCCTTTTGGCTCCCATTCCTCGCTCTATTTTTGGGTCCACCTATTAGGGAGAATCTGGCACGTTGGGTTTAGTCAAGAGAGATTGGGCTGCATGTTAAGCGTTCTGGGGCGGCCTGGATCTAATAAAATGAGCCTCTCGAGCTGTGGTGATGGCGGTCGAGCGCTCCAGAGTGTTTACTGAGCCGGGCTCACCGCTCCTGCTTGGCAGATTGATGGTGTGATGGAGATGAGTCAACGGCTTTGGGTTTGGACTTCTGCTTTTTTTTTCTGATTCCCTGCGACGATCTTATTGTTCCACCACTCATTTCTTGCAGTAATTCTTTGAAAACAGATGTAATTGGAAACAGTGGCAATGCTAAACTTGCGTGTTGGTTGGACAGGGGTTTCGCCTCAATATGTGGGTTTCCCCCACAAAGTGCACCATAAATCATTATTGTTCACATGAAATCTAACTTAATTTTGCACAGTTGTGTGAAATTTTAGTCTTCTATTTGAACTGAAGAGTCCACAAAGGACGCCACTCTGCTGATGGTTTAGACAAGAAAACTGATACAGGGACTCTCTCCAGTCAGTTGCTAATGTTCAGTGGCAGGGCCGAACTTAAGTCTCTCCAAACATCTATTTTTTTGCCGCTATGCTCTGAAATGTTTGTGGCGTTCAAAAACCATGTGGATACAAAGACAGCCTTGGGTATCGACACCACCTTCGAGAGCTCTCTCTGAACAGCGGGGGCATTGAGCATTTTTCTTCAGAATTTCTCTGCTTTCTGCTTTTTTTTTTCCTCCTGCCTGCTTTTCTTTTTTCCTCAGTTCTTTTTTACCCAACCATGTTCTTGAAGCAGAAAGCCCGGAGCCCTTGGCAGGTTTTGTAGAGATGTGAAACGGCAGCCAGAAGGAGAGCAAGTGAGGGAGAGCGAGAACTGCCCCACAGCTCCATCCAGAGGAACGCTTGTCTGATCCCTGGAGCTAGCAGTGCCCCTGTAATGGGTGGCCACAGTGGCCTTGCACTTTGGAGGGCATTGGGCCATCTGCCTCCAGGGCCTGCCCTCTCTCCCCAAGACCCCCTCCCAACAATCCTCCCTAGCCCCTGGCTCTACAGTCATCAGCCTTACTGTTCGGCTGAGTGGGCTCTGCCACTAATGATCGGTTATCTCCTGATTGCTGTCTGAGGGGGTGTGTAATAGACTTTCTGAAGGGAGGTAATTGGTTCATTAAAGGAGGGACGATGCCTCGTGTCACCAGTCTCAACTACCCGTGCCAAGGCTTCATCGTGGACAATTTCCTTTGTCGTTTTTTTGGGTGAAACTTGAGGTTATTCGTACAAGCATGTATTCTTTCACTGTCATCTCATCTCTCTTTCTTTGTACCACTACACCCCCCCCCCACACACACACACTTTTTGTTTCTGTTCTTCTGTTCTGTTCATCATCTTTATCTAATTTTAGCCCTTTTGTTCCTTGTGGCCTGGAGGGGAGAGCTGGTGAGCGGCTTAGAAACATTGTGGGGTGCCTAATCAGCAGCATCGAGTCCCACCAGAGTGCTTTTAATAGTTTGGGGCGGGGGGGGCGGGGCAGGGGTTAGGGTGGGGGGTGGGGGGGTGGGGGTTAATAAGCAGCCAGCCGGCCGTCGTCGCTGTCGTCGCGGTCGGATTGAGGGAGCAGCTGCGGGCGGCGGTGCCGTTTCAAAAGGCGACCGACCCAGAATGGCTTTCCAGGAGCCATGCCAGCTTGCAGGCGATGCCACCTCCTGCGGTGCCCTCAAGGAACTTCAGAGAACTATCGTCCGGCTGTTGGCACGCCTTGGCAGTGCAAGAGCGAGCACACTTGGCCAACCCTTAACCTCGGGAAAAAGAAAAAAAAACATTCCCCTTTTTCTTTCTTTCTCCGAACCTCTCTCACAGGGAGGGTTACCCCCCTCTCTGACCATGGCTTTGTCACGATTGTTTTCCCAGTGGTTTTGTATACTGATGATTTGGGTTCAGTTCAGTTGGACTTGCTGTGTTGCCTGTGCCCAGGGTTAGATGCCCTGACCATATTGCCTGTGCCCAGGGTTAGATGGCATGGCCATGATGCCTGTGCCCAGGGTAAGATGGCTTGACTGTGCCCAGGGTTAGATTGCCTGACCGTATTGCCTGTGCCCGGGGTTAGACGTCTATGGGAGCAACAGTCTCTCCCTCACCCACACCCCTTGCACGACAGGCTTGCTGCCTCCTGGAGCCGGCCGGCTGATTATTTTCTTTCTTTCTCCTACTTGTTTGTGCAGCGTTGGACGCGCCGCCTGCTGTGCTGCCTGAAGGGACTGAGATGGAGAATGCCGGCGCGTTGTGAACCTTTTCCTCTCGTTCTCGCTCTCCCTCTCCCACTATGGTTGTCTGGCTTGCTTTCATCTTCATCTTGTGATTCTTAGCAGTGTCTCTCTCATTCTGTCTCCCATCGTCACAAACTCCATCCTCTCTCTCTCTCTCTCTCTCTCTCTCTCTCTCTCCCCCTCTCTCTCCCTCTCTCCCTCCTTTTTTTTTCTCTCTCTGTTTCTATCTTTCTTCTCTTTCTCTCTCTGTCTCTCCCTCCCTCTCTCTCTCTCTCTCTCTCTCTCTCTCTCTAGCTCTGTTGGATTGAGGGGGCCGAATACTGTAATTAGGAGAGCAGCCTGACTGGCATTGACCTCACCATGTCCAGGGCCCAGCTGAAAAAATGGGACAGGATTGCAACTCTGTTATCTTTTTTCACATCTTGTGTCATTTTTTATTCCATTGAATTGTCATGCATAAGTATCTGTGTATTTTTTGTGAGACACATTTTGATTTTAGACACATGCTGTGTGCTTCCTTCACAGTGGGAGGAGATATAGGCTATATTTGGGTGAAATGTGAGGCTGTCTAGTTGAGTATTGATTAGAGGGAATAGCTGGAAAGTTCCGGAGTGTGACCACAGATAATCTGTCTGAATAATACTGAAAAACCCTCTGAGACGCTTTTGTTTGATATTTTCTCTTTTAACAGGGCCGGTGTATATTTGTAGAAGTCTGTACACTTCAGTCATATTTTGTTTATGCTCTCACATTATAAATAGTTGACATTTTTGTGTGTTTTCACAGCAAATGAATTTCGCCTCCTGAGCCTTTTTTTTTTGCGTCTTGCTGGCCTCGGCTATTGTTTCTCATCCCCTGTGTGGTTACTTGGTTACAGAGAGAGGGAGTAGATTTCACCTCCTTTCTTTTCAGTTTCTCTTCCCGCTTGCTGGCTTGTTTGTTCTTGATTAAAGTTTCATTAGGCCCTTCCAGCAGGCACCGCTTGTCTGTTAAACCCCGGCCAAGTGCTCTGAGGGAGCTCCCTCACGGCGTGCGCTACCTGTTGAACAGCAACTCCCTCGAGGGGTCATTTGCTGCTTTTCACTGGGGCCTGCTTGCTTACTTAATGTCATCCACATCCTGCTACCGTCCTATCAGCATCAGAGCCTCAGGAATTCAGTGATAATGGTTTACATCAGTAACCTTAGATTAAAGAATTTAGAGAGCAATGGTGTGTGTGTATGCATGTGTGTGTGTGTCTGTGTGTGTGTGTGTGTGTGTGTGTGTGGCTGGCTGGCTGGCTGGGAGCGCTGTTGTTAAGCGAAATAAGAGCCAGCATTCACGGGCACTTTGGCGCGGCAGAGGCGCATAAAGCACGGCTGTCACTGGCGTCCCATCGGCAGGATCCCCGCTGCACACGGGATTAGGGTTTCACTCGGGCTGCATTGTTCCCCCAATCTTCTCCAACATAATCTGCTGGTGTCACTTGAAAAGCAGACCGCTGCGAAGTGGGCCCCCGCTGCTTCGAGTGCGATTTGGCCACGGCCCCACTCTTGTGTGTGTGTGTGTGTGTGTGTGTGTGTGTCCCATCACACACATACATACACACACACACACACACCCACTCACTCCCCTGCCCACTTGCTGTTTCATGTAAAGCGATACAGATGCCGGATCAAGATATGAAATATGATTTTATTAACGGCACTTGGAGCTTAGGCCAGTGGTTGTAAAGCTCTAAACCCAACACCCTTGTCCGGAGCTTAGGTAATGAATTTGGTTTGCGCCGTGCGTGATAATGGGGCATTGTGCCAGGGCCATGGAGATCCACGGAGACAGCAGCGCTTGTGATATACCAGAGCCTCTGCCCCACGTCCAGCGTCTGTTGCGGTCAAAAAGGGTTGGCCACGGGGACTCTCAGCTGGAGAAGTGACAGGCCACATTATCAAACTTTTTTTTGCGTGTGTGTGTGTCTTCTTCTCTCTCACTCTTTCTCTCTCTCCCCCTCTCCCCCTCTCTCTCTCTTTCTCTCACCCACTCTCTCACTCACTCTCACTCTCAATCTCTCTCTCTCTCTCTCTCTCTCTCTCTCTCTCTGTCTGTGTATGTGTGTGTGGTTGGCATAAATCAGCAGACGAGGTCTACTTGACACATTAAAACAATGGGAGAGGGAAACAATGGCTGAATGCCAGCCAAGGAGGGAGATGGAGAGAGCGAGAGAGAGAGAGTGAGAACGAGAAGGAGCGAGTGAAGAGCTCTTTGTTCAGTCGCCTGGGCAGAGACGCGTGAGGCCTGGCATAAGCAGCCACCTGCCTCTCACCCTCCCTCACTCCTTCTCTCCCTTTCTCCCTCTCTCTTTCTCTCCCTTCATTATGCCAGGCAGACCTCTGCACTAGAGAAACCTTTTCTGCCTCAGACTTAGCCAGCAGCCTGGTGCCACTGCGTTACTTCTGCGTAACAAAACACAGACGCTCCCGCTGGTATGGCTGCCTTTTATCCACACTGGGATCCTGCTCTCCAACATAGCACTTAGCATCATGTAACGTACACTCTCGACAAGACGCCCCATCCCATAGTTCATGCATGCTTATCACCGAGTGCTTCACTCAGGTTGATGGTGAGCATGTTTCCTTATCTATCAAGATAACGACCAGTTGACTTTAGAGAGTAACTAGAGCTATTTTAACATTTTAGCTTTGCGAATGCTTCATATCTCTCTTGTGAACTCTCGCTGATCCATAGTCAGAGTCAGACTTTGCCCTCTCTCCTCCTGAGCCTGGACACACACTTGGGACTTGTGTGCATTAGTAGTCCAGACCACCATAGTTGGGGCCCTGTGGTATGTTCTTCGGAAAGGTTTACATTGACCCTGTCTGGTGTTGAATTGTGTGTGGGTGTGTGTCAGTGGGGTGGTTCATCCGATGCATTTTCGCTGCAGCTGTCTTGTTTAGTCAGCGGAAAAGAGCAGAGATGGAGTCAGTGCGGGCCTGTTGGAGCGAAGACAAATGAGTTCACATTCTCCGCTGTGGGGCCGCCGTTTGCGCTGTCTCTTTCTCTTCACGTGCTATCTCTCTCTCTCTCTTCCTCTCTCTCTTTCTCTCTCTCTCCTGCCCTGGCTTTCTCTCTTCCTCTCTCCTCCCCAACCTCCTCCTCCCCTCTCGCTGTCTGACCGTGTAGGGAGAGCCGTCCCTTCCGCGAGACTCCTGACCTCACTTCCCCTTCTCACCACGCCACTCCACCCCACTCCGCTCCACTCGTGTACAATGGGGGCATTTTTTGGCCACTGCCGCACCATCACTGTAGCTGCGTGGCTGTGATTTCCTCTTCCTGTGGGCTCCCCGTGGCCCCTGGGCTGCCACATTGCTTCCACATGCCGGGAGGAGGCCCCCTGCGGCTCTCTGCTTTGGCAGTGGGCATGTGCCTAGAATGCCTCCCTGTGTCTCTGTCTGTGAGTGGCCGACAGGCAGGCAGACAAGCAGGCAGCCCCGTGTCGACTCGCTCCCCCAGGGTTGTGGCAGCCCTTTGCTTCCTCTGTCCCGAGAACTCCCTTTACCTGTGGAGAGAGGAAGGCGATAATGTAATATTCAGTGTGTTTCTTGGCTTGAGGCGAAAGTCCTTGACTTGACTTTGATCTCCTGCTTCCACAGTCTGCAGCATTTGAGAGAGAGAGGGACTTTCCACAGAGGGACTTTCCATAGGTCATGCTGAGGATATTAACAAGGCTTGAGTTCATAACAGTTAAAGTTTTGTTAATGATACAAAGCTGACACTTGTGTGTAGAGGAAATAAATAAAAAAAGACATTATCCAAGAACTGGGCAATTCTGTAGCACTTTTTTTTCATCCTGGTAAGTGATGTTTAGGTGATCTTAGCAGATGCTTTTACACAAATATACGCTATAATATTTCACTGATGTGTTGCCCACCAGTGGTCCGAGCTCTTGCTGCAGTAGTGTTTCATCTGTGTAGTGTGAAGATGCATGTGTGTGAGTCTGCACTGCCGTGCAGGTGGTCAAGCGCTTCCTTTGTCCACAGGTAATGGAGTTACTATGAACTATGAGGAGGGCTACAACTGGAATGACCTCAGCACAGAGACACCTGAGCCGACCCTTAGTGTCCATTAGAAGGCTTTGTGTGTGCCACACATCAAAGCAAAACCCTCAGTAACACATACACACACACACACACGCGGGCACATCAACCATCCCCCTCTCATCACTCCTCGAGTAAAATGTTTTTGAAAATGGCCCATTCTTCACGCTGTCAGGCTGGTGATGCTACAGGGGCAAAAAGACAGAGAGAGCAGAGTGCTAAAGAGATGTAATGAGCCAGGAAGGCGATCCCTGCAGTCTTCCATCAGGGCTTTTTCTTGTCATTAATATTTTTGCTGGGAGATGACACTTGTGATTCATTCAGACGCATTATTTCCCTCTTTTTTTTTACTGTTTTGTCTTTTTTTTTACCCTTAATTTTTTTTTCTTTCTTTCTTCTTGTTTTTATGGAGCAGATGGATCCAAGTCCCCTTAGGGGAGAGAGTCCTTTGTGACAAAAAACAGAGCTCCTTACCCAACGCTACCAGCACCGTGTGTGCAGGCAGGTTTTTCTCCAACGCCGGGATCTCAGACAGACAGTGAACACGGGGGGAGAAAGAACCAGGAACAGTGTCCTTACTTGAGGGAAATACTGTATTTTGGGATTTGTTTACTATACTGGGGCAGTTTGTTTTTGGTCAGTGTCTGCTGAGCAGCAAATCACTGTTTCCTGTATTCCACTCTAAGTGGCTTCACTGTCAGATGTTTGTCCTCTTTGTCTGGTGTCTGAAGTGTGTGTGTTTGTGTGTGTTTACATGTGTGTCTGTGAGTAAGAAGGTGTTAGGAAGTGAATGGGTGCAGATGTGAGCTCATGTGAGCTTGGAGAGGTGTGTAATAGTGTCTGTTAGCGGTGACAGCTGATCAGGGTCGAAATCCCGCTCGACCCTCCCTAAACCACCCACTACTCAAGCCACCAGCTGCTCTACACCACCTCTGCACACACACACACACACACACACACACACACACACACACAAATGGACTCCCTCCCTCCATTACACATGCTATTTTACACTCTCTCTGTCTACCAAAATAATTGGGCCCTGGCAAGTTCCCCTATCCTGGACCCTACAGACAGACACACAGGACTTTGACAGCTGGTGCGTAGCAGTAGCAGTTTACCTCCACCGTTGTCCCTTTTGTTGAGCGGGCCCTTTTCTTGGCTGGCTGCGGGATGGGGGCCGCCTTTCAAATGCGGCCCAGGGTTGAATGCACCACCGTGAATCTGTTGTTAATGATCCGGCTCGTGCGCTCGCTTGCACGCTCACTCACTACCACAGCCTCTTTGTTTGAGACGCTCTCCACACCGCCTGTAGTGTAGCTTGTGTGTGCGTGTGTGTTTTAACTCATGGCGTGATATCGGGACAGTTTTCATTATTTAATGGCTGGATCACTTTCACACTGCCGATGTGATCACACCGCCTAGCTTTCAGTCATTAAGTCCTCAGTCATACTGTAGTTTTGTTTGTCACAGAATGTTGTTTCAGTCTAATGATCTGAACAAGAGTTCACTTTTCAGTTGAGATTTTAATACTTTTAATTGGTATTTCCAGAGCATGTAACATGATCACTCTGGCCTAACTTGGAACGTTATTTGTTTTGTAACATTAACATTGATTTTTATGTAATGAACACTCAAAACACCCTGAAGTTATTTGCATCGTAGAGTTACTGAAGTTGTATATGTGCTTTTTTATCAAGACACTAAACACTTAATATCAGAAGTTTAGATATTCTGGCCCGTTCGGGCCTCTCGCACATTTTTCCTTGTGTGAATGTCCAACTTCACTGAAACAAATAAGAAGTCTACCGTACATGATGCAACATGCAGAGACCAAATGTGTTAAAAAAAACACTTAGCCTTCATTATTGTTGAGCTTCTCATCTATAGCTTTTGCAGTACTTGACACAGCCAGCTTTGAAGCCAGCACTCCGAACCACAGCTGAGAGGAGCAGGAACAGCTGCCAAGTGCACAAAGAAGAGGGGGGGCGCTCTTTATATAACTTGTGTCAGGGCCAACTGTATTTGTGGTTTGAGGAAATTTCTCCAGGCTTGAGTCATCCTTCCCTCTCTCCTCTCTCTCTCTCTCTCTCTCTCTCTCTCGGACGTGGCTGAGTTTGTTCCCTTAGGCCTTTCAGGATGGAGACGACGTGCGTGTCCCACTTTCCCTCTCGATCTTCTCGAAAAACAATCGTTGGGGGTAGAGAAGGACCTGACGTGTCCTCTGTCAGTGGGAGTTTGCAGTGTGGTGCGGTGTGTGTGTGTGTGTGTGTGTGGTGTGTGTGTGTGTGTGTGTGTGTGTGTGTGTTTGTGTGGAGCGGTGCCGTGCAGAGGAAAAGGCTGGCCCTCTTTGATAACCTCTGCGTCTGGTTCTTGGGCTGTCCTCACAGGGCCTCCTCGGCCTATCTGCACTGGGCAGTCCTGCCGAGCCAAGAAGCTCCACTTCCCACTGACCACAGCCATGCACCAAAAGAAGGAAATGCCTTTTGTTTATTTTTCCCTAGAACAAATCTGGTGTTTATGTTGTGTGTTTTCAACTCTACCCCCAGATCTACTATTGCCTGCGGAAGTAACAGACTGACCAGAGTCTCGCAGCTTTGAATCTCGATGGAGTATTGTTTTCGTCAGCTTTGATCAATAGACTGTCTTAATAATGTAATCACAGACACTGCCTGTAGGGGTTGCTTTATATTATCCATTCTAATCAAGGTTATATCATGAGGTACGCAGAACTCAAAGTAAAGCCAGTGGTGGGCCAGTTCAGTTATCAAATGCCATTTTGTTCACTCTTTTATGATGCAGTTTAACTAAGCCTGTCCTGGAATTCCCCCTGCTCTGTGTTAAGTGATGGATGCTGCAAGTCTACCAAGCTGTTACTTGCACATGAGCGGGGTGGGGTTTGGGGTAAGGGGGGCAGGGGCATGTGGCTTAAAGCACACATCTGTATGAACTCCATTACTCTTCATACACAAACACACACACACACACACATACGTACGTACATGTACGTCTATGTCTGTCTGTGTGTGTGAGGGCATGTGTGACGAGCATGATTCATGTTCACAAGGCTGCTAGACATGCTTCAAGGCCAAGTCCTGGGGCGCTGAAACCTCCACTAGATCAGAAGCTCCAAACAGAAGTCTGGCTTCTGATTTCACCTCCAAGTCCTCTTCTTTCTTTCGCAATCAAGATGTCATTATCCGTGGTTTGTGTTACTCTTATTTAAATTCCGCATGTCAGAGGCTAGGCTGTTACTTGCCATCTGCACTACAGATTTCTTGACAAGACCGGTGAAATGATTTGGATCTTGAATGTTGCCAAAGTGATTCTCTTGCTCTCTTGCTCGCCCTTGCTAAGATTATTTGTTCAGTCGTGTTTTTTAGAGGACTTTTGTTAGACTCACTTGGGGGGGGAGAAAGCTCCGGAGACCCAGTAACCTTTTGAGTAATTACCCTCTCAGGTTTCATGTGAAAAGCCCTTTATGTCCTGCATCTGCCTGACCCAGGCGGTAGGCTAGCAGGCAGGCACGCCAGCGGGCCTTATCAGGCATCGAGATGGCACACTCTCCTCTGAGAAGTCCCGACCTCGTTTGCGTTCCTCTCCTCCTCCTGAATTTAATTAGGACCCTCTTATTTTCCACTGAGAAGCACACTACAGAGATCACCACTCACTTCGTTTTCTCTCCGTTTCTTTCCCACTCTGCGTCTCTTGTTTGCTCTCTCTCTCTCTCCATTTCTCGAAGTAGGGGTCCTGTGGCGGAGAAATAAAAAGCATGTGTGAGGTGAAAAGTTTAGGGGTGGCAGGATTCATGCATGAGTCATTAAAACGCCATTTGAAAACTCATAGGGGGAATCGGCACAGTTTGTTTCACTTTGCTCTTTGAGAAGAAAAATGCGTTTAATTTGGTCGGGGAAGAGGAGGGCGCGCTCCACCCTCCCTTCTACCCTCTTCTTACCTCGGCCCAGGCACACTCTGAGGGGAGCGAAGTCGGCAAGCGAAAGGGAAGTCATCAGCCATAAGATAAACAGCACACTGTGCCTCCGGCTTGGGAGGGAGGGAGATGGGAGGGAGCAGGGAAAGGGGAGAAGTGGGGTGGTGGAGGAGAAGGAGGAGGAGGAGGAGGTTGAGTCTAATAGTGCACACACACAAAGAGAGCCTCTGTTGAATCTAGCCACTTCATTTTGTCTGCTGCAGAGGGAACTGCCACCGCTCCCTTGCCCCGCCCCACCCCGCCTCACTTCGCCTGTGAGGGGAAAAGGGCGACCCAGTGAGGTCATACCAGAGGGGCACTTCTCTCACCTCCATTCTCTATATGCCAGCATGATACCAGCGTGCCTCTCGCCTCCCATCGGAGTATGCCTGCAGAGCCAAGAAAACAGCTGCCCCAGCCCCACTGATGAGCCCTCGGCTGAGATTTATCTATCAAAACCAGAGGGGCTTTATACAAAAATGTGTGAAGCACACTGTGGGATTAGCTTAATGGATTTCCACAGACACTTGTGAGATGCAGGTGAGATTGGAGAGCTAGCCTGATGACTAACACATTTCAGTAAACATACCATGGGGACTGACTTCAATTTCACCCTAATGACGGACAGCGCATTATGTGACTGCTTTAGCCAAAGAGGTCACTTTAGTTGTCATTCACATTCAGCTTAGCAATTTGGCTCCCTCCACTGTGATGATGGGGCATCTCTTCTTCAAAATAAAGTTTAAAAAGGCTGACTTTTATTACATTGACTGCATCCTTCAGCCCATAAGGTTTGAGAAGGCAAGATGGCGGCCTCTCCTCGGGGTGTGTTTGCTCAACATGAGGTGTCTGGGTTTTCTTAGCCGTCGTAGACCCTCAGATGTTTAATTGTTCCCTCGGCGTGAATGTCCCGGCTTTGATGGTCTTCTTGAGTTCTGTTTGTTTTACTTGGTCCACCCCATATCTGTGAATCACTCGGCCACAAACCGCTCGGATTCGCTGGGTAATACCATGACTATGATGTCACCCGTGGCCTCAGACACTGATCTCCTGAGACGGATCCACCACCCGTCTTGTGTTACAGTCCAGAGGAAAGCGACTTTAAAGGGGGGAGGTTGCCTGACGTTTACAGACTCAGCAGTGGTATTAAAACCATGAGTGCGATTAGAGTTAAACCCCTTTTATTGTATTGTTTTAGTGCCTGCAGGTGTTGGCTCTTAAATAGGATCTTACCTCGTACTGCTCTGGCCCTCTCAGTAATTCCAGGCATGGTCCTGGCTGCGCGAGAATGGTCAGCAGCAGCAGCAGCAGCGGTCTTAAGTCCGCTCTGGCCTCTGTGCCTCTGAGAGGCTACAGCAGGTCAGCTGTGTTTGAGTGTTCCAGAATGTTCTTTCAGCTGTGGAATGTAATTACAGCCTTTGATTAAAAAGGAAAATCCTAGGCTATGCCCTGGTGGACAGGGAGTCCTTAAAAAAGTGGTCTTCAAGCCGGGAAAAGAGTTTGCCTGTGTGTTTTTGTGAAGACCTCTTGGTGTAAGCAACGAGGTGTACAACCACCGTTTGCCCACGCTTTTTGCCACTGTATGTTATACTTTGTAGCATGGCTGCATAGGGTATGTATAGGCACTGCTCACCACAGACCCGAAGTTACATAAAACCTGATAGCAATTGAGTGGAACAGAAGCCTCCACTATACATGAACATCTGTTTTTGTGGGATTCCAGGTTTTCTTGGAGTGTCCAGATGCGTAGCGTCATTGTTTTCTTCTCTAACCTCTTCCTGTTCTTCCTTTTCCATGAAAAAGGCTCCCCAGTCTGCCGCTGGGTATTTGGTTAGATGGCAGGTTATTTTTCCCTGTCAGTCAAAAGCCCACTCAGAAGGGGAAGAAATTAGTCTGTGCAGTCGATGTCGAAACAGCAGCTTGCAGAATGAACTCCCATCTCACACCATGGTGTGCCTGGTGCCTTATGTTGGTGTTGTGTTGTGCTTGTGCTGTGTGCATCGGGGTCAGGTGCTGATGGCATCAGGGGGATCGCATGGAAATGGCAATTGAATTTGTGCTGGACGAAGCATGCGGTGCATGCAAAGTGGCACGCCCCTCGTTTGGACCTGAAGCGCTCTGTTGTGCAGTGCAGTGCAGGGCAGTGCAGTGCACACACACTCAGGTTTTCTCTGCGGCTGCAGCGGTCAGCGTATTGACCCGAGTCTCCATGGAGCCGGACCCTGGAGGTTTCTGATTAGTGCTGCGTGTGTCTCGCTCAGATGAGGCCTTTCATTAGATTAGCACCAGTGTGGGGTGAAAGCAACCCTGCTTCCTCCTTTTCTCTCCTTGGCTCTCATCACATACAGTATAAACACCATCCCCTTCTCTTATGCCTACATTTTATTAAAGCTGAAATATCAATTGATCTTTCAATTAATCAGTTAGTTGAATGATTGGTAAAATGTCAGGACATTGTGAAACACTTGTTGACTGAATCATTGTTTTCCAAAGCCCACTAATATGTCCTCAAATGCCTTGTTTTGTCCACCATAGATATTTAGTTTACTGTCACAGAAGAGTAGCTAATAGTGTTTAAGTTTAAGAAGCTGTGATCAAAGAATTTTTAGGTATTAATAGTAAATGAATTCAGTAGTCTGCGATTAATTAATTGATTAATTCTTGCGGCCTTAAACTCCGTAATCAGAAGACACCAACTGATAGCTCTCTGCTATGGTATTGTTTCTGTCTCTCTGTCACTGTCTCTCTTCCTCTCTGTCTCTCTTCCTCTCTGTCTTTCTTTCTCGTTTTATCTTTCCTTTTGACCAGTATTTTTCACTCTCCCTTTGTCTCCATCATCATCATCATCATCATCATCATCTCTCTTTCTCTCTGTCAGGTATTGGAGGAATGGAGGAGTTTATCCTGAAGTCTGCCACCGTCTCCACCACACCAGCCTGTCCTCCGTTCACCCCACTCAACTTCGAGGCCACCCCCATTGTTCGAGTGGCCATCGAGCCCAAGCACCCAAGTAAGTGCCGAGGGTACAGGCAGAGGGAACCTGGATTAGCCTGAGGTGAAATGTACTTTAGTGTTTGTTCTCCAGCACAGCTTTCTATTAGCCTCGACCAGACTCTTTCATTTCACTTCTCTTTGTGCGAAGAATCTGGACACTATTAGTAGGCATAATGTTTACTTCATGCTGAGTGTTTAAACTTATTGATTCTGCCTTCAATTTCTGTTTGCTGTTTGGATTGGATGCTAAGAAATTTAGTTGAGGAAACCAAGGAGAGGACACTGACTGTTGCAAAATACAATATTGAGTAGAGGTACTAGATGGTGCTTTTTATTGTTGTTGTTTTATTGTGTGATTTTCGAGCAACAGTCAGGAGAGGCTGTCTTTATCAAGCATGGTGTTAAGCATCTAAGCAACAGTAAGATGTGAGAGAGAGTCAAGGCATGTCTTTCCCATGCCAGGTTAGGAAGACCTACTTTTTTTTCTCCCCCTCACTGTATCTCTGTGTCACTGCATGCTTGTCTCACTGCTCTCATTCTCCTGCTGTTTTTGCATTAGCTGGGTGTTAGCTGCTTTAGCTGGGTGTTAGCTGCATTAGCTATGTGTTAGCTGCTTTAGCTGAGTGTTAGCTGCATTAGCTGGGTGTTAGCTGCTTTAGCTGGGTGTTAGCTGCATTAGCTATGTGTTAGCTGCTTTAGCTGGGTGTTAGCTGCATTAGCTGGGTGTTAGCTGCTTTAGCTGGGTGTTTTGTGCTGTTTGCCGCCCTTATCACTCTCCCCTCATTCATTTTCACAGTTTTGCTTGCATACAGGAGGTGGAATATTTGCTTAAGTGTTTGCGATGGAGCCCCCACCCCTCTCCCCTTCACCACAGCTTGTTTACAGTTTATTTGTGCTCATCAGCCAGTCTGTCCGTGTGTGGATAACGGCTGTCCAAATAAATTTGGTCCTCTTACTGTTTCGGGCGGATAATTTGACATGGACGTGTCCGTTTGCACACACAGGATGAAGTAATGTGAGAAGATTTCACAGACGAAGACAAAAGACACAGCCATGCGTGGCTGCAGCTGCTGTCGATAAATTTGCACATTAATCTGGGTGGTTTGTAAATTCTAAGAAAAATGTGTAACTTGTGCATTGATTTTCAAATGCTGGGGAAACATCTTTTTTCTTCTTCCTCTTCTTATTCTTTTTTTGAACTGCTCATACATCAAACCTTTATTTACCCTGCAATCCGTCATTTGCCTGTTTTCATTAGTCTACCTATTGTATCATTATTGAATGCAGTATCCGACATTGGTAGTACAGAGGCGTCCTTTGTGCACATATGATAAGAGAGAGAGAGAGAAAGAGATGTTGTTGGCATTTTCCAAGTCACAGTACAAAACCACAGATGGAGATGATGAGCTGGTGTGTATGTTTTTGATTTTCCTTGGCAGAACAGTGTGCTCACGGCTTGCTGTCTGTTTGTACCTTCCTGTGACTGTATATCCTTTAGGTATGGCAGTTTGAACTTAACATCATCTGCCTAACTGTCCATACAGTTTATGATGACACACTACATGCTCCGTGTGTGTATGTGTGTGTGTGTGTGTGTGTGTGTGTGTATGTGTGTACATGCGTGCGTGCACACAGGTGAGATGCCAAAACTGGTCCGTGGGATGAAGTTGCTGAACCAGGCCGACCCGTGTGCTGAGGTGCTGATTCAGGAGACAGGCGAGCACGTGCTGGTCACCGCTGGAGAGGTGCATCTGCAGCGCTGCCTTGATGACCTGAGGGAGAGGTAACGCACACACACACACAGACACACACAGTTATTCTACTGTCACTCTTCTCCTATACTCATATTTTAACAAAGCCTGGTTTTATTCCCCAATGATGTCAACTGCACCTGTTTCTGACAAGAAACTGAACACAATTACTTGTGATATTTTTAGGAAATCAGGTTGGTGTTTGGGCGCACTCAAAGCAAATGTTTTAGACTCTAATATGATGTGTGTGTTATATTTGTTTTGTGTATCTGCCAGACCTTTGACATTCAGCACTGTCAGTTAACAGTGACAGGCTAAGCCTGACTTCAGACAAAGTTGAAAAGAAACAAAAGAAGGATTGACATACAATACTGTCAATTACGGTGACAAACTAAGCCCAAGTTGGGACTAAGTTGAAATGAAAGCCTTGAGCAAGTTAGTGGATGAGATACAAAATCTTGTTAGGAATGAGGCTGGACTGTCTGAAGTCTGTCACTTGTCATGATAGTTTCCATTATGAATGCATTCAGAGGAGACAGGCCAGATTGTTGTTTGTGGAAATAAATACCTTGTCGCAGATAAAGTAGGTTGGTTTAAAGTTTTCAAATTGAAACCTAACTATAGGAAGAAACAGCAAAATGGAGGTCATGAATTGAGTGTGATAGATTTATAAGGAATCGTTTGTCTAATGGAGTTAGGTAAGTGGCATATGTAAGTGATATCTGCATTGGCACAGAATGGATGGTGGCTGGTGCAAATCATCTCTTGAATATAAAACCACACTGATATATCTCACGTTTTTCCTTGAATGCATCACATTTACATGTCAATGATTCACATGAAGGATTGAATGCATCACATTCACATTTCAATTTAACGTCAGTTATGACATAATACAGACCTGCTTACTCTCCTGCGACTGATAGTGGTCAGTATGTCTGTATCGTGACACATAGCGCTTGTTTAGTGGCACTGACATCATCCTCGTGCAGTGCTAGTTTGTATGCATGGTTATGAGGAGATGAGTGGTGGCCCAGTCACTCTGCAGGACAACTGCAAGGAATAGTGATTGGGTCTAAAATGAACCACGGTGCTCATTGTTTCTGACAGCAAGTCTGCAGCCACGATAAGCCCTGTCCCCATAGCTTTGCCACCGCTAGCAATCACCTGCCCATGATGATGTATTGACCGGAGGATTGTTTGCGATGGTTTACCTCTCCGCTCAGGTTATGGCGGCGGGAGACAGATGGAGAACATAGAAATGGATAGATGCAGTTTACGGGTTTAGAAGAAGACCAGGAGAGACATGAAGAAATGTCTGTTGGCTCGGGGGGGGGGGGGGGGGGTGGTTAGCAACAAGAGAAATAGGAAAAGAAAAGAGGAATGGAAAACAAAGCAGCAGGGAGAGAGTGATGCAGGGAGGGAGATGAGGGGAGAAAAAAAGTGAAAAGAGTCTGACTTCACTCAGGTTTTAATGGTGTTCATCTCCTCTGGGTAGTGATTGGCCTGCAGGTAAAATAAACTGTTTGTTGGAGCTGGAGACAGGCGGACAGCTGCTATTAGACTTGTCAGGGATGCCAGTGAGCGTCCCACTCACTCTTCCAAATATGTGATACCTCCAGGTGTGTGTGTGTGTGTGTTCATGGAGATGCATATGTGTGTCTGGATTTGGGCTCTGTGCTGCTTTTTTGTGGACTATGCATGTCAGTATTTCTATCTGACACTCCTGTGTGTGTGTGTGGGGTGTGTGTGTGTGTGTGTATGTGCATGTGCGTGCGCGCATGTGCGTGTCACATTTGCCACTGTGTCTCTGTCCCTCAAACCACGACTGCTGATAATAAGGTATTCCTGCCATCATTTGCACTGCATGTCTAGTCCTCAACACACACACACACACACACACACACACACACAAACACACACACACACAAACACACTAACGCGCACACACACACAAGCCAGCAGGCATCAGAGCCTTTATGTGTCTGTGTGGGAGGGGGGGAGCGCTTCCACCTCGGCTATGGCCCCCATCAGTAGCTCCTGATACCTGTCTCTCTGACCTGGAGGCAGTGTGCCCATCTTCTCTCCCCTCCACCATGCTCGCCTCTGCCACCCCAGCTGAAAACCTGCCGTCACATCTGCTGAGCCCAGACTAACGTTGGAGAACACCTTTCCAAGCACATCTGCCTGACTGACAGTGGAGAGCAGGAAAAAATAGAAGGGGGATGAATAAAAACCATGATTTTGAGAAGACAGTGTAGGTGTGGGTGTCCACCTGTCCACATGGCTAAGTGTTCATTGCCTGCATATCTTTCCGAAGCTTGTCAGGATGTGTACAGAAAGGCAAAGGTTGACAGTGGTGTGTTTCGATGACCATTGGCCCGGTAATGAACACCAGGTCTCCCTTCCTGCGCGCACCACCACGTTTCGTTTGCTCTGAGGACCAGAGATGCCACAGCTTGTTTGTGTAGCGCTGGTGTCAGGTAATTGGTCAGAGCCAGCTCCCGATCTTGTGCGCCCTTGAGCGTTACCTTGCAGTAGTCACACACACACACACACACACACACACACACACACACACACACCACACACACACACACACACCTGCATACGTTTACCTCAGCAGTGTTGGTAAGAATGTCGTTGGCTTGTCCTCTGCTTAATCAATCACAGGTGCCCTTGCATACGATTAACCCTGCCAAGGATGCGTCAGAAAAAAAATGTAGATCAGAAAAGGAGCCGTTATGTATGGTATATTAAGGAACCATGCAAACAAAATGACTACCTTGGACATGGATAAACAATGAGAGCTGGTTTGGGACTGTATATCCCTTCCCAAAATATTAAACCTGCACCTTCTTGCTTTTGAGGATAAGGTGACTAATGATCATACACTTCTGCCGTTTGCCACTCTGAGGAGAGAATGGGGAAAAAAAATAAATCAATCTTCATGAAAGTCAAAGTATTCTCTGAAGGCCCTGATGAAATTTTAATAATGCAGGCATCAGAAATTAGGTGAAGTTTCTGGATTGTTGAAGGGGAGGGTGGATTCCACTGGGTGTTTCTCCAGCTAGATTGCTCCTCTCCTTGCCTTGCTCGTTTTCATGAGCTCTCTTAATGAAATGTGTTACATTAATAAATTAGTAGTCTGATAGTAATAATAATGAAGAGAAATATTTTTTTCAAGGAGAGTCTCAGCTCTGCATTGTAAACAGAGGATTAAAGCAACGCACATTTAAAATTGGAATAGTTTCCCCATTCCAAAAAGGTTCATCTCTCCGAAATTAATTAAATTCCTCCTAGTTTGCCTGTAGTTATATTTGGTGTTTGTCAAGCTCTTTTATTCCTCCTGCTTTGCACCACTACATCTCTCTCCTTTGTCTTCGATGTAAGGATGCCATCAGCTCATGCCATCTCCCTTAAGAACGAGGCTATTCAGGAAAGAGACTACTCCATTTTTGGCCTATTTAATACGTAATACTGTCAGACTGGGGGACACCGCTGCAATGAGCTGTTTCGTCAGTGGTTTGGGGGACTATCAGAGAGAGAGACATGAAAGCCCCACCCCCCTCCTCTGGTCAGAGCTAGTGATCTGAGCCAGTGAGCTGTCCATTGGCAGAGGGTACGGATATGGAGTTGGGGCCACGATTAGAGAGCTGGGACAGTGGGGTCGGGGTTCTGTACGCCTGGCGAGGCACTACTTGAGTAACAGGGCAATCAGTCGCAAGGCCAGCGTCTTTCTTTTCTCTTTCCCTCTCACTGGATAGATGAGAAGCACAACAAGCAAACCACAGAAAGAAATATATCGGCAGCTATAGCAGATAATGTCCAGCTGTTGTCTTGGACACCCTTCGCTATTTTGAAACGGAAAACATCTGCTCCCTTGTTCGGTTCACTTAGCTGGTATCAGAGTACAAACGCTGCTCTCTCACGCTGTTGAAGTCAAAGAGACATTTTCACTTGATGATGCTTGACCGTTAGATTTGTCAAGTCCGTTAGACACCATAGCACAAACAACATGCTTACCACCTAAACAAGCTCTGTGTGTGCACTCAGGGTCTGATTGAGTGATTAGGGAGCATTAACGAGGATAAAGCCCAGAGCACACTCATGCTCCTTCCTGCTCGACCCCTCTCCTTTTGCCCAGTGCTATTGATTGACAGCAGTGTCTCCGTCAAGGCTTTCATGGTGCTTTAATTGCAGACAGCGTTATTGTTAAGCTCCAGACTTTGACTCGGTTAGCCGCTTCGCTTTGACACACGAAACGCACAGAATTGACATATCAGGCCGCCGACTCCAAAAGGTCTCTTCCTTTCTGGCAATTACCGCTTGCTTGTAGCTCTAACCTGCCCTCCCTCCGCAGTGGCAAGACTACTCCTTGTGAGTTGTTACAGTGACGAGGCAAGGGAATGAACTACATGGTGTTAGCCATTGATTTTCTCGACGCTGTACTCCGCACTCTTATTGAGCAAAGCCGCCAGAAGGAAACAGTTGAAAGCCTGAGGCATGACACTTACATCTCTGTACTTTACTGCAGCTATGCCCTGCTTTTCTTGGGCCCGCGAATAGGAATAGAAAAAAAAGACAAGACATTTCACCTGTATGTAGTTGGCAACAGACAAAATACCTGTGAGGTGGTTGACCATTGGTCAGCCGAAGTGTGAATGGCCCAGTCAGCCAGTCGCGCTGGTGATGGCTCATCTGTGTGACCTGCATTGACCTCTGTCTGGGCAGGCAGGTGCACGTGGGAGACACATTCCCAAGGTTCGGGAGAGGCAGCCAGACAGCCCTGCTGCCATCTCAGCCAGCAGGTGGAAAGAGGGTTGGACGAGGTCAGCACGCCTGACCTGAAGAGCCAAGGGTCAGGCCGTTAGCGACACTAAGCACACGCGCCCGTCCTGATGGCTTTACGAGGCATTCCGAGAGGGACTTAAAAATATCACTGGCGGCGGTGCAGCGTCACTGTGAGGTCATGTGTGCTGATGCACTGTGGCTCCCCATGACATGCAGACTGGCTCGTGGCCATGCACAATCAGGTCCCAGAAAGAGGTCAGCCGCCCCTCCCTCCGCCACCCCCCACCCGCCTCAGTCTCGGTCACGGGATGATGACATCACAGTCAACAGGCGGCTGAGAAGAAATGGGTCAACTGCCAGATCATGTGACCCAACCTCCACACACACACACACACACACACACACACACACACACACACACACCTACAAACAGACACCCCTCCCAATCCCAACAAGTGGAGCCAGAGTGAGTTAAGCCTGTCCACGTAATTATTGTTGTGGTTTCAGGAAGCATTTTGTTGAGGGGATTATTTCTCTCTTTGTTTCACGCTCGTTATCATCATTTCTGCTGGCTTGTCACCCCACTTGACAGGCTGAGCAAAGTGTTGACCGGTGGCATTGTGTGAATAGTTTATTAACACAAAAGCTCTACATCTGCCATTTATTTAGGCTTTTATACTTTGTTTGAGGGAGAGAAGTTCGTATAGTTGCTTCTGTATGAGTATATGCTCTGTTAATTGGCAGTCCGCAGTCATATTTACATTAACATGAAGGTTTGCCCATTGTGTTGTAGATAAGACAGGCCTGGCTGACATAGAGCAGGCTGCACTTAATGAACCCTTCCTCACACTGCTGCAGAGCCATTAGTTTCTTTATATTTCTCAGCCACTGTAGGCAGTCATACATAAATTGATAAGGATTTCAAGGTTAAAAAGCATACTCTGTGTGTGTGTGTGTGTGTGTGTGTGCGTGCGTGCGTGTGTGTGAGTGTGTTTTTTCTTTTTCTCATCCACTCTATTTCAAGCGTATCTTCAGCGGAGAGGATTTTTAGACAATTGCTCTAGGAATTTTTGAAGCCTTTTTCTCTGCAGTGTATCCTTGGGTATCAAACAGGAGCGGTGTTTGTGTGAAATGATAATACAGAGAGACTGCAGTAGCAGAAAACAAGACAGCAGAAGCCTAGATCACCATTCCCAGGAAGGCTCAAGTAAATATTCAGGAGAAGGATTATCTTGCTCTCCAACTCTTACATTATGAGTGTCTTGAGCTAAATAGATTAGCAAAAGCCTCACTCTTGTTGTCTGTGGTGGGGGTGGCAAATGTTTCCACTGTCTGCTCTATTTAAGGGACTCACTCGGTCAACTGTGATTAGCTTGTTAGCAGTGGCCAGGTAGCGGCAGCGTCACCATGTCAACCAATTCTGCACGCCTCACTGTGCTGCAGACCTCAGGTCACCATACACTGACACCAGACCAAAAAAAAACGGTCAAGCTTTACAAGTCAGATAAGCACACAGTAACTTTAGTCACAGTTTCTCATAGAGCCCAAACATTACCGTTGGCTAAGATCCATGCAGTGATAAACAAGAACTTTCAATCAAGGTCATTTTGTTCCTTTGGAAAACAAATGGGGAGGTGAATTCTAGATCCGCTTTCGGTCATCTTTGGCTGAATTTGCATGTTTAGGGGAAAAACCCACATTCTGAATGTGGGTACATAAATTTGGATCAAATAGACCTTTCCAGTTTTATTTTATACATTTTACGATTCATCCAACTAAGTAGGCGCTCTTGGTATTCAACACATGATGTATACAACTCGTGCAGAATAAAAAAAAAATGGAATTCCGATCGTTAAACAATTGTGCTCTGTAAACACAGCCATATGGAGCTGGGTTTTCTGGGTGTATACTGTGTCATCTCATCTCTCTCTGCATTCCTTAGAGAACTCGTTTGTTTTCAATCTATATTCATTTTCGATTTGCTCTCGTTTGTGTCCCATCAGGTTTGCCAAGATCGAGATCAGTGCCTCCAAGCCCATCATCCCGTTTCGCGAGACAGTCATCCGACCACCCAAAGTGGACATGGTGAACGAGGACCTGGGCAAACAACAGAAGGTGGCAGTCATCCACCAGGTGAAAGAGGAGCAAGCCAAATACTCCGAGGGGGTTCAGGTGGATCCCACTGGCCTGGTCACGCTCACCACCCCCAACAAAATGGCCACGATCGGGGTTCGTGCCATCCCGCTTCCTGAGGAAGTCACCAGACTGCTGGAGGAGAACGGTGAGCTCATCCGAACAATGGAGCAGTTCAGCCTGGCAGCCAAGGAAGGCAAGGCCCTGGAGATCAACCAGAAAACCCTGGAGTCCATCCAGGGCTTCAGGGAGACACTAGAGAGCCACTTGAAGGGACGGAAGTGGCGGGACGCTGTCAACCGCATCTGGTCCTTCGGCCCCCGCCGCTACGGCCCCAACATCCTGCTGAACAGCGTGGAGGGCTACCAGCGGCCATCAGTGTGGCAGTGCCTGGAGCGAGAGCGGTCTCTGACCCCCGGAGCGCTCCGGGACCATGACAACAGCATCATCAGCGGCTTCCAGCTGGCCACTCTGTCAGGGCCCATGTGCGAGGAGCCGCTCATGGGAGTCTGCTTTGCCGTGGAGAGATGGGACGTGAAGGCCCCCGCGCTCCCCTCTCGACTGGACTCTGTGGAAGAGATGGAGGAGGAGGGGGACTCCCAGCAGTCTTTGCCTCCTGACAGTGACTCTGTTGGGGAGTCGAGGTGGGAGGGCGACGGGGAGACACAGGGGGTGCCCGAGCCAGATGCCTCACAGTCGGGCGCCGGCCACAGCAAACGGCGGATGGACGCTTCCACGGACTGCTACGGGCCGGTGTCAGGCCAGCTCATCGCCGCCGTGAAGGAGGCCTGCCGCCACGCCTTCCAAGCCAAACCACAGCGCCTCATGGCCGCCATGTACACCTGTGACATCATGGCCACTGCCGAGGTCCTGGGTAAGTTGAGAGAGAGGGAATCCAAAATGAACTGACGCTCAGTCAGAAGTCCAGATTAAGTGAAGAAATACAGAGCCTAGAGGTACTACAAATTATCATGGAGTACATAGAAAGTATGCAGTAGCAATTCTACTTATGTAAAGTTCACAGATATGTGAATCACATAACAGAGCAATGGTACTACCGCTACCAATTCTACCACCAGATGCACTGTTTCCCCCAATGGCCAGTGAACAACCAAACCTTGTCTGGTTCCAGAGGGCAGCTGCAGATTTTGTTTGTGTTAAGGGTGGGTGTGGGGGGGTGGGGGGGGGTGGAGTTGCAGGGTCCGAACCTGGTTACCCAGTGCAGAGTGAGATTTCCGCTCTGACAGGAAATAGTCGTGGCCGTGTCCTAATTGGAAGCTGCTGTGGCCCTGTCATGCTTTGCGGTGGGTGATGTCATGTGCCAGACGGCTGAAACAAAAGGCTGATTGTCTGCTGAAATGCAGAAGTGATATGAGTCGTGTTTGCGTGGACGGGAAAGGAGATCCTGCCCCTCGAGAGCAGATAACCCCTGAGAAAACAAAATGGACCGGCAGGAGTAGAAGTGGATGAATAATTTAACAGTGGCACAAATTACTGAATGCTTCTGCATCATTATTTTTTAATGTTAATTGTGATACATCTTTCTGTTATTACCAATGATATTTGGCCTTGTATGCTTGAGATCATTAGAACCATTATAACAAGTTTAGATGCATCATTAAAACCAAAGGCATAGCCATCATGCTAATGGCTAGCGGTGTTCTTGTATAATCCAGAAGGCCTATCCAGAAAATCATTTATGTGTAATATGTTAGCAGAAAAGAAATTTTGAATTCATTATGTTGATTCATTCTTATTATGTTTCTCAGGTGTCTTTTTGTGACAGCTTGTGTGCACACAACAGTGTTTTTTTTGTTTTTTTTTTAAAAAGGAAACATCAAAGATCTCATCAAGCGTGCACAGACAAGGCACTCGAGAGCAAACTGTTAGTGTGCAGCTGCGGACAGAGAGCTCGCCTCAGCCTTGGAGGGGGCAAGAGGGTCAGTGGCCAGACGGAGTGGCGGGAGACAGCCACCTTTATCTCTGTGTGTCAACACGCAGCGCTGGGCTCGCCTCTTTGTTAAAACGGGCCAAATGTTTGACATGCGTTAGACCTCTGCTTCCCTCCACACATCCTCTTATTCTCAGCCCCCCAGCCATCACCCCCAACTACCCCTTCCCCACTGCATCAGGCTCTATTTTTATCCTGGAGAGTTGGAAAGGCCTGTTGACAGCCTGCTCAGAATGCCTGCTGAACCTCTAACCCTTTGCCCCCCTCCTACCTCAGGTCGTGTCTACGCCGTGCTGTCCAAGCGCGAGGGGCGCGTTCTCAGCGAGGAGATGAAGGAGGGAACGGAGGTCTTCATCATTAATGCCGTGCTGCCCGTGGCTGAGAGCTTTGGCTTCGCCGACGAGATCCGCAAGCGCACCAGCGGCCTGGCCAGTCCCCAGCTCATGTTCAGCCACTGGGAGGTGAGTAAATGACTGATTGAGATACACACACACACACACACACACACAGACACATTTTCTGACATTTCTTTCCATCTATAGCTCTCTCCCTCTCTTTGTCTGTCATCATCCTCTTGTCTTTCTGCACACACCTATTGAACTCTACTCACTGTGTGTCTATGACTCCTCCCCCCCCCCTTTCTCTCTTTCTCTATCGGTCTGTCTTTCTTTCTCTCTCTCTTTCAAATCCAAATTTAAATGTGCTTTATTGAAATAAGTGCTAAATATACAATACTGCCAAAGCATAAAAACAAAGACAGAACAAAAAATAAGGAATATTATGAAAATGCAATTATAAGATACTAATAATAATAGAAATAAATAACTAGACAACAAACATGATGTAAAGAATGAAAAGTGTTTTATTATTATTAATAGTAGTGCCACATACTTCACAGCAGGTAGTGTAATATATTGTAGTATTTTAGTTTCCATCATTTGTGTTTTTTCATTTCTGGGCAAATGCTGTTGACTTTGTGTTAAATTTACATCTAAGGTCTGTAGACAGACTGCACTCTCTCTCTCTCTCTCTCTCTCTCTCTCTCTCTCGCTCTCGCTCTCATTCTCTCTCTCTATCTCCATCTGTCTCTCTCTCATTCTCTCTGGGCAGAGGTAGGAAGGAGGGAAGCTCCTCATTTTAGGCAGTGGGAGGCGAGCTGAATAGTGCAGACCTGGGAATGGTGGAGGTGGTCGAGGCTAGAGAGTGTCATCTCCATCCCCTCGTTTAGCCTGACGGGTGCCGACTGCACGTGGAGCTTGGCAGATCGATGCGGCTCCCTGCACTCGATAGGTGTGTGCACATTGGCGGAAGCGAACCGCAAGAGCAGGTGACTCTCAGGGCTGATGGGCTATTGACTTTGCTGTGGAGGGGAATGAGGTTCAGTTGGGAGAAAGGCAGCTGTCTTTTGAAATTGTATGGCATTGATTCCACCCAGTCAAAATGTCTGAATAACCATTTATGTTGTCTCTCTTTATCTTGTATATGTAGGCTATATATTCACACGTGTTGTGGATGTTGTGAGTAGATTTCACAAGATCTCATGGTGCACAGTTGTTTAGGCTTTCACATACTGAGCCCAGCAAACACAAGCTCTTCACTTCCTCTGCACTTTCGTCTTCAGACATGTAAATGGTGACACATACTTACATCATTTTACAAAAACAAAGACACATGCGGCTTGTCAGTGTTGAGTAATCCTTTGAGTAGTAGACACGGTAAGCTAAGTGCTTTGCCAGTCTATCCATAAAATAGATTAGCTGACCTGCACACAGTCTGCCTATTTCCCCCCATTTGAAAAAGCATAATTCTATACAGTCCATACTGTAGATATAATGTATAGCAGGGGCTGACAAGTAGTGCCAATAAAAATGGTTTTGTTTGTTTGCGTGCCAAGCAATTGTTCAAGGTCAGTTGTTTTTAACTACATGTTTTGTGGCGTCACACTTCCAACATGAAAATATGTTGCGTCCATTCTGGCAATACAAAGCAGCACTTTAGGACATGTTGACATTTTTAGACGAATCCAAAAAATCACTCCATCATTCCAAATGAATCATTCCAAATTCCATGCATTGAAATGCACATAAAACGTATAAAAACAAGGGCTGATGCTGGGATGCCAATGAGAATCCCTCTGCGTGCCAACTGTGGTAGGCACGCCAGGGGGTTGTTTGTTTGTTTGTTTGTTTGTTATAAAGAGAGATGACATTTTGGTGTTTTGGTACATACTTTCAGTAATGTTATGCATTAGAAGTTTTATGGTTTTGGACCCATTTTTGGAGTAGTGTTAACATTCATTTAAATGGACTGTTGAAGATATTGCATTTCACTTGTGCTCCACAGTGTCAACATTTCCAGACCATGAAAGCTGATTCAAGCCTACCGCAAAGTAAAGTGTTATAAATGTATGAAAAAACAAATGGACCAGCATGTGGTTCATTGATTCAGTTTTTGCAAGTATTCAGCATAGTGACCTCGCCCCCGCAGGCGGCATAGAAACTAATCCATGTTAAGTGCAATTTAGGTCAATTAGATAGAGAGATTTGATGTGAGAGAGCCTTTCTGTGCCACTGGATGGAAAAAATGAAATAAATTTTTGTTTGATTATGGAGGAAGTCAAATCTTTACATCACCCTGAAGGTATAGACCTTTAACTCTTGTTATGGCTTATTGCAGAAGTCTTGCTGGAGAGAAAAACAATCTTAAAAAAAATCTTAATTTACACCTTGATAAGGACTCGCCTTGTTATACTGAATGGTAAACTGATGACCCTTATCTGTCTGAAAGAGCTCAGACCTGATTAAGCGTTTATGTATTCTATTCATGATCCACTATGCATGTGCTGTGAGTTTAGTGTCAGAATCAATGTGGCCATCTCAGCTGAAGTCTCAGATCAAGGCGTGAGAGAGAGAGAGAGAGAGAGAGAGAGAGAGAAAGAGACGCCAGTCGCCCTTGGGGACTGACTGCCACTGAGCCGGCTGGTCTGTGTAAACACTGGCCTTAAGCAAAGGGATCCACTGTCACACACACACACACACACATACACACAGGCCCCACGCTGACCGGGTGCGCCCTGCCCTCCCCCCCCACACACACACGCACACACACGCGCGCACGTTGAGCGCTTTGTGAATTAAACATGACTGGAGGTCAGCGTGGCCAGCTGGGCACAGGTCTGGCCAGTGCAACTCACCGACGGGCAGGGCTGAGCTTGGCCATGAGCGCGGGCATGGGGGCTGTTGCTCTGGTTATTAGAGCGCCACCTCCCCACTCTTCCCCCACCTCCACCTCCACCTCCTCCTTCTCGTCCTCCTCCCAGGGCGAGGCAGGAGGGATCAAAGGCGCGAGACGCCACATGTGCCAGAGGCTTTGTACCTGCGCCTGGCATAGTGAGAGGGCTCGAGCGCTCTGAGGCCTTGGCCCCACTCCACGCCATATGGCACTCAGCTCGGCTCCCTCACTCGCTCATGCCCTGCATTGCCCGTTTCGCCTTGGCTCTGCCCGGCGACGGGTCAGTCCGTCTGCTGCCACCACGCCACACCACACACAGCCTTCGGGAGCCGCCTCTTGTAATGATCTGATTACCCCCTCACAAGATGGGGAAGCTTGTTAAAGCCTGCCAGTCCGCCAGACTGCCTTTGTTTATTTTTCTGAGTTTGCTTGGGTGGGTGTGGCATGTCCAGCAAGGTTGTTTGAGGTTAAGCTGCTGGGGAGTTGGGAGTGGGGAGCTGCGACTGCATCCTTTGGTTACTCTCAAAGCATGCTTTTGTGAACAAGACAGTATTTTTATTTTGAATAAGACAGTATTTTTTTTTTCACTGCAAGCAAGAGCAGAGCCAGCCGGTCTGGTCAGTCCGTTTGGCTGTCCGTGGAGCAGACAGATGTGGAGTTGGCAGACTAATGTGCACACACACACACACACACACACACACACACACACACACATACACACACGCACACGCACACTCAGATTAAGTGGAAATGTTTCTCCTTTGGACAGTCCACAGTGAGATCACATGAGCATGTTAATATAATGTTTTTCAGAGAGGAAAATGAACCTCATTTTGAGGCTTGACTGCTGAAATGCCACCAAAATCTTGACATGTGACCTTGACTAAGGTGCCATTGTCACTTAAGTCGAGCTCTCAGCAGACTACCCATTTAAGCACCTTTAGCGCTTGAAATATACCCACGGTAATTGTGTTTCGGAGGGTGGGGGTGTCTTGTGAATGTTATCTGCATATTTTGCCAAGTTAGTAAGCGATCACAGCAGAGATGGAGTGTTATTCCCATGGAGTGGATCTTTCTCCACCCGACACAAATCGGAGATGACTTTTGTCTGTTTATCACCGTGAAGCATGCATTCAGATAGCTCCCTGTCTAGAGGCCTGGCTGGAATAAAGTGACTGATGAAGCGCTGTGCTGAATCCTGAAAACCTTACCCTGAGCCCTGTGGGCTCTGTCTGCACCTCTGTCTGCACCTTGGATGTTGTTGTTGCTGATTTGTTGCGCCTACTCTCCTTCCTCCTCCAAAAGTCACAGTGAAAAATGTTACGTATTATTTGCGGTGTTTGTTGTGATTTCTCTCTCTCTCTCTCTCTCTCTCTCTCTCTCTCTCTCTCTCTCTCTCCTCTCTTGAAAAAGCTCACTTCGCCCCAAGCCATTTTGTGTGGCGAATCTGTCTCACTGCAGATAGCAGCCGTCTGGGCTGAGTCATCGGCACATCCCCACACATACCCCCACCCCCTGTTTCGACCCCCTTCACGTCGCCACGCTCAGCCGAGAGAGCCCCCACCCCACCCCCTCACCCCCCACTCTAATGCATCGTCCGCCTGTGGACTTCAGGCCCTAATCAGTGTTGGTCTGTGCATATGTCCTGTCCAACCCACCCTCCACCCGTCTAGCGTTTGATCCACCAGGCATAGTGTCACGTGGTCACTCTACAGTGCTAACACACACACACACAAATACACAAACACACACACACACACACATGATTTGAATTGTTCGCCTTGGCACTTCCAGGACATGTTTGCCTTGCTCGGGAAAGGTAATTGAATTGCGCATTTAATTCAAACCTTACCCTGGCCATTTCCAAGATGGTTGTGTTTGGAATCCTTTAAATGTGGCCATTGTGTGGTGGAGAAAGGGCTCCTTATGTGAAATTCTTCTGACATTTGACGTGAGACACTGCAAGCTGAGACCCGCATTTGTCTATATTTGTCTGTGTGTGTGAATGTGTCTATGTATGTGTTGTTGTGTGTGAGTGTGTGTGTGTGTGTGTGTGGTGTGTGTGTGTTTGAGTCCCTGGGAGGTTGAGCATTAACCCCTCCTCCTCTTGCGTTAGGAAACTGCTAGTGTCAGCTCTTTCAACTCCCACCCCCACCCGTCTCTCTCCCTCTCTCTCTTTTTTTTCTCTCTCTCTCTCTCTCTTTCTTTCTCTCTGTCTCTCTCTTTCTCTCTCTCTCTCTCCTTCAGGCTCTTCTTCTCGTGCTTCTCCACTCCTCCTACATTTAGGCCTTCCACCAGGCCCTGCTGTCTGTGTCGGACAGTCCTCCAGGGCGCTCCTGCTCGCTCTCTCGCTCGCGCACAAGCAGATAGGTTCAACAACAACACGCCAAAGTGGATCCAGGTGGGCCCCAGGTCTCCGCAAAACAGAGCTCTTTATTAGCCGCCCAAGCTATCTATTTTTACTGGGTGTTTGGGAACGACATCTGGACATCATTTCTTCGTCCATAGAGGGTTCAGCAGGTTTAAGTCAATCTTAGTTTTGCCATTCACTCGTTAAACTCATCATTGAGATGGCACTGTGCACATTAAATGTTGGTGTTTGTTTTACCCAGCCCCAACCCATAATGACTGGCCAGCTTGAATATTTAATACCAGTGGATATTTGTTTTGTGTCCACTATTTAACAATGAAGAAAAGTCTGCACTCGCCCCAAAAACTGTTGCTTATTTGGAACATCTGTTAGGGATTGTGGCATAAGTTAAATTATCGATTCAAGGTTGGCCGGGGCCACCCATAGCCTCCTGCTGAAGGCATTAGGTGGATAGTTTTCAGCATGGCTGACATGTGTCAGGGAGGGAGGGGATAAAAAAGAGAAAGAAACGACAGAGTTATGATGGGCTGGAGGATTATAAACTCCGACTCGACTCAACTTTTCCCCCCCGACATGCCCCGATTTCGCCCGCCTTCCTCCACACCCTCAAACCAACTCAGCTCCCACCCACCTCTCTCTCTCTCTCTCTCTCTCTCCTTTCTCTCTCTCTCTCTCTCTCTCTCTTTCTCTCTCTCTCTCTCTTTCTGACTCTCATCATGGAGATCTTGAAAAAGTGACGAGGTGCCAGTAGCAATAAAAACAGCAATTAGACAGCAGGCCAATAGTCTCGTCCATTTATATTTTATGAAGTGCGCCAAGGTCTGAGAGAGCGCGGCGTCTCATAGACCTGTGATGATTCATCCTTCTCCCCCCCCCCCCCCCCCCCCCACACACACACACACACACACACACCACCCCACCAACGACTCATCTCTCTTGTGTACCTTACCTGACTTGAGTGATGCTGCTTTTGCCTGACACTGTCTACTGCAGCAACCCCCCACCCCCTCCCCCTTTCTCTCCACTTCCTCCATGTTTGCTCATGGACTCTGAGGCCTGTCTCAGCCATGTTTCTGTCACTGTTCTGGTGAGACGCCTTCCCTTTTGCCCTGTGTTTTTCTGAAATGTAAGGGGAATGTCCCTTCCCCCCACCCCACCCGTCACACATACACATACACACACACACACACACACGCACACACACACACTCATGCACACACACACACACACGCACACATATCAGAGCCTCTCCTTGTGTGCAGTCTCTTCAGTGTACAGTATATCAGCATGTGCCGTGTCATGCCTGTGTCTGTGTGCTTCTCTCTCTCTCTATTTCTCTCTCACTCTCTCTCTGACTGTCAGTTTGTTAGAGTACCTCTTCAGTCTTTGTGTCTCCCTCTCTGTCTCCCTTTCTCTCTCTACCTTTCCCCCTCGCTCTCTTTCCCTCTTTCCTTCTATGTCCCTGATGACTATGCATATGTTTGCATACCTCTGCTGTCTTTGTGTCTATCCCTCTTTCTCTTCTCTCGCTCTCTCGCTCTGTCCCTGACTGACTTTGTGTTTGTTAGCGTACCTCTGCTGTCTGTGTGCATGTGTGTGTATGTGTCTCAATGTGTTCCTGACTGTCTGTGTGTGTTAGCATACATCTGTCATGTGTGTGTGTGTATTTGTGCGCCTCTGCTGTCAGCTGCTCAGGAGGCTGTCTGGGTGCTCATGTAGGAAGAAGAGCTTTCTCTCTCCGTGTGTGTGTGTGTCTGTCTGTCTCTGTCTGTCAGGGTGTGTGTGTGTGTGTATGTCTGTCTGTCTGTATGTTTGTGTGTGTGTGTGTGTCTGTCTCTGTCTGTCTGTCTGACTGGGTGTGTGTGTGTGTGTGTGTGTGTGTGTGTCTGTCTGTGTCTGTCTGTCTGTCTGTCTGTCTGTTTGTGTGTGTGTCTGTGTCTGTGTGTGTCTGTGTGTCTGCCTGAGCTGGGCTAGTTACACAGCCTGGCGTATGCTCATTAGCTTCCTATAGCAGACAGGAAACATGGCTTCAATCTGTGCATGACAAGGCAGTCTTCAGTTTTGTCATATTCACATACATGCACACACACACACCACACACCACACACACACACACACACACACACACACACACACTCTCTCTCTCACTCTCTATGCTTTTTGCTCTCGGGGCCAGGCCCTAATCATGCCTAAGCCATGGGCTGGGCTCAAGTGGCCAATGTTCTAGGTCAGCTTAGCGTAATTGGGCACAGGACACAAAGGCGTTGGTAATGATGGTTTGGTGTTGGGGGGTGTGTGTGTGCATGTGTGCGCGTGAAAGTGATGGACCATGTGTTGATGTGCACATATAGGCCTTCATATTGGTTATCCTGTTAGGGCATGCTTGTGTGTGCATATGCCAGCTTGTGTGTGTGTGTGTGTGTGTGTGTGTGTGTTAGTCCTGGTGAGGCTCACTTGCTGGATGCGTGTCTGAGGCCTCTGCCATGCAATATGAAGCTCTGGTCGTGGGGACGCTACGTCCCCTTGACACGCGGCTTCCTGTCAATCAGCATTAGGCCTAACCCCCCCCAAAACACACACACACACACACACACACACACACACACACACACACCTCCTCACCTCGCTCATTAAAAATTTCTGTCCCATTACATTTGCATTCTCTCTCCTCCCCACTGTTTTGTGCAGCCATTATGGTAATAGTTGCCCAATGGAGGGCCACAGAGACGCAGCAATTAGGAGGTGGCTGAATCGAGTGGAGTTGGGCCTTCACTTGTTTCCAAAGCCGGTTGGCAGCTACGGGTTGGCCAGTTAATGCACCACTGAAAGCTTGAGTGTGTGTTTGTGTGTGTGTGTGTGTGTGTGTGTTGCTCTGTCTCTGGGGTTCTGATTGTTTGTGTTTGTGCTGCCGACTGCTGACTTATGGGGCATGTTTGCATGATGCAACACGCTCGGACTGGATTTGGACTCGTAAGCTCCTGGAGCACACGCTGTTGTTTGATTGTTGGCCAGAGAGGGGGAATATGAGTGAAGTGTGTGTGTGTGCGTGCGTGTGTGTGTGTGTGTATGTGCACATGTGTGTGCACACTTGTGTTTCTTTGTCTGTCCCCTTCCTAAAGGAATAAAAAGGAGGGGTGGGAGGGGGGGGTGCAGTTGATGATTGGGTAAAGAAGCGGTTACGCATTCAGAGGGAATGAAAAGTGCCTCGTCACCGAGCTGTGCTGTGCGCCATGCATCGCAGGAGGGAGCGCCCCTGGAGACAAAAGCCCCTGAAAGGGGAGCGAAACCTAAGCCACTAGTGCGAGGAGAGGAGAGGAGCCCAGCGCCCAGAGAGAGACGGAGAGGAGATTTAATCAAAGGCCAAACGGCTGACAACCGACCCCCCACCCCACGCCCTCCACCTACTGCTTAAGAAGCGTGTACATTCAATCCTAGCCGCGGTTGGAATTGTAAGCGGCTTCTTCAACAGCACCCCCCCATCTCCCCCCCGCCCTCATATCCTCCCAAAGATCTCCAGATGCATTGTGTGACATATGCTGCTCAGAAAGAGTGCCCCTCTGGCGGTGGATGTTTTTTGTGAGGTTGTTTTTTGTTCTCCCCTCCTATATTTTTCCCCTATAGTTGGAAAATCCATGGCTGTTATTATCCCCGCCATCTGTCCTGGGCAGAGCAGCGGTGGGACCAGGTGGTGTGCTGGTAACGGGTTTTGGAGTGTGTGTGTGTGTTTGTGTGTGTGTGTGTTGGGGGGGGTTAGGGGGGTGCGGTGTGGTACTGTAATTGTGCTCTCTGATTGTTGTCTAATCGTGAGGTCATGGCATGGCGCAGGGCGAGCCGCTGGGCGAGCTGTGTGCCACCTCCTCCCCGCAACCTGCATTGCCTCATCAGCTCAGCAACGCTCACTCTCCTACTCCTCTCCATCTCTCTCACACTCCCCCTCTCTCTCATTGATATTCTTTCTCCCTCTCTTTCTCTCTCCATCTCTCTCTCTCTCTCTCTCTCTCCCTCTCCCTTTACCCTTATCTCTTTCTATGTATCTCCATATCTCTCTCTCTCTCTCTCTTTCTCTCACTTTCTCTGTCTCTGTCTCTATGTCTCCCTCTCACTGTCTTTCACTGGAACACACAGTCATGCAGCTTTACATAATGAGTTGTCTGTCTGTGGCGCTGCAGGGTCCACGGGCTCCCCTCGGCACGACTCCACTATAGGTTTCCTATTGTTATGACACCAGACGGAGAGAGAGAGAAGGAGAATGAACAGAGAGAGTGATACAGCCAGGCAGTGGAGAGAGAGAGAGAGAGAGAGAGAATCAGGGATGGAGATTATGAAGAAAATGTTTTACACCATGATCAGTGTGTCTTTGCTTTCTCACCTCAGTTTGTTATTGATTGTGTAACAGACTGTTTAACAAAACATTTTTATTTCAATCAAGTGTAATGTCCCCTCAGTTGCCCTGTTGGCAGTTATGTGTAATGGTACAACCATTGACACAAAAGCATGTGTTTGTGTGTTTCCTCTGGCTGCAGGTGATTGCCAGCGACCCATTCTGGGTTCCCACTACGGAGGAGGAGTATCTGCACTTTGGGGAGAAAGCCGACTCTGACAACCAGGCGCTGAAGTACATGAACGCCGTGCGTCGCCGCAAGGGCCTCTACGTGGAGGAGAAGATCGTGGAGCATGCCGAAAAGCAGAGGACACTGAGCAAGAACAAATGATGCACACTCGTTCACCCCTTCACTCCCTCTCTCTTGCACTCGCTCCCCAATTCTTTCCCAGTCAGGACCCACTCACAGACCATTGCAATTCGCCAGCCGTTGCAACCACCACCACCCACCACCACCAGGCCTCCCACCCCACCACGAGTACCAGCACTTGTCTTCCACAGTTTAGGGAGCTTCCTTCCCCTGGGTAATTTGTCCTTAAGTCAGTCAGAGGTATTTATTTTAGAAAACCATTACGATAATAACAAAAAAAAAAAAAAAAGACACAGGGGGGACTTACTTTGTGGCGTTGCTAGCAGGTGAGCTCTAATAGAAAATGTTCCGGTTTATACCTCCATAGCTTTCACAGGAAGCCAGAGCCTCGTCCCGACTCTCACTTATATGAGAGATTCTCCACGGGCCATAAAAGGCCAATCTCAGAGCCCAATGGTAATGCCATTCATTTGGTATATTTTGCTTGAGAGAGTCGGTTACAGGCGTGTATAATTTCAAGGCATTTCGCTCGTCTTAAAGCGCTCTTTAGATTCAAGTGGAATGGCTTTGAAATGAATTCGGCGGGCCTCCCCGTCGAATTTCATTACACGCACACTAAAGACCAGAATTTAATTTGGAAAAACACCAACATGATGAAATTGGGAAATTATGGCTGTTTTAATCGTTTGGGGGGAACCAAGATCACACAGGCGTTTTATCAAAGGTTCCCTACTGTGCAAGTAGGTAACGTGTGGTGATTCTGTGTTTCCCCCCCACAGTAGACTGATCAACTTTGGGGGTTTTTTTATTTTATTTTTTTTCAAATTTCTAATAAATAAATACAACCCAAAAAGGACATTGAGCGCTGTGTGATCCTCTCCTTTCAAGTTGTTAATCATTCAGTGTCATAATTAAGACAGCACCTCTCTCAACAGCTCCTCCTTCCTTTGTTCTGCTCAACGACCAGACTGGCCCCTCGATGAACACGCGCAAGATATTCTCATTCAACTCGGCTGAACCCGGGCAGAGTGCTGAGAGAGGGAGCGTCCCTCCGTTGCTGTGGGTGGGTCAGAGCCGCTAAGTGCCTGTGGGTAATGACCTCCGCGTTGCATTTAGATAATGGGTTTAATTTTGTGGAACCAATGGGTTTAAATTGCAGAGTAGACAAAGCTGGGAGATAAGGCTGCGCGATGCGGCAGATAACGGCTGTACAGATGTAAACGGGAAGTTCTGCTGTGATTTAATGCTGATTAAACTGCACTCCTGTCACCGCACGCTGCTGTAGCTCGACACACATGAGGAGCTGACTATATGCTGGAACAATGCAGCTTCTGCTCGCTGAGCCAACAGTATATATTCATTATGACACTTGTGTCATAATGAATGCAAGATGGTGGATTGTTTCTGTAATCCTAATAAATGCTGCCGAACAATCCTTGAAAAAATGGTGCTTTGATCGCTTTGTAAAAATCTCTGTACAATAGCAAATGGTAAAAACAAATAACAATACACTCAAATCCTTCACACTAGTAATGCGTATTAAATAATGAATTTATAATGTTTCAATTTGTATATGCAGGTATTTAGACAATCTGCATATAAAACAACCTAGATAATATATCGCCTAGACAAAAGAATGTAGACAGTGGGTTCCAAGCAGTTGAAGACCTAACTGAAGTAGTCTGAGGGGAAGTGGGGCGAGTAACTGTTGACTTTTGTCTCATATTTGGGGAGCATTAGGGGCTTGTGGAGTCTGGCAGGCGTATCTCCTGTGGCTCGTGATCCCAGGTCAGTATTGATCGGTCCAGCTGAGCCCCCCGCCCCCCGACCCCCCCAGCGTGCACACACACACACCTCCCCAGAGCCCTGAGGGGCCAGAGGAAGGATATTAGGGCCAGAGGAGATGGCTATCTGCTGGAAGAAAACAAATAGGACTGGAGTCAAAAGCCTCAGGAGGACCTGACAGACAGGGTTGTGTGTTGGTGGTGGGGCCTTTGTGTGTAATTTGAACCCTGCAGGATCAAGGTGAAGCACACACCACTCAGGATGTGAGAAGGGAGAGGTCTGACTGATCATTGGCTAACACACCTGTCTGTCAGCTGGCCGGGTGCCGGACAGAAGGACAGGGCAGGCATAGACGGCCGGTGGCTGCTAATGCTGTTGCTGCTGCTTTCTGAAAAAGAACGGATTAAGCTGGCATGCAGCAGTGGCAGCCGTTTGGGAACTGATGCCCTGTTCTCTCTCTCTCTCTCTCTCTCTCTCTCTCTCTCTCTCCTCTTCTTCTCTCCTCTCTCTCTCTTCTCTCTCTCTTTCCTCTCCTCTCTTCTCTCTCTCTCTCTCTCTGCCTGTGCCATCACCTGCGGTGAGCAGCTATATCGGCTCAGGTGAGCCATGCCAAATGGGAGCAGTGAACCGCTGGGCGTGGGACATCGGTGCTGCCGGCGGTGGGCAAGGCAGCTTTGTTCCCCACAGGCTCTTTCAAACGACCGACTCGATCAGTGTGTCCTCTATTCTTCACACCTCAATGACACACACACAAACACACACACACGCATTGCCCGCCTCACACACACACACCCCCAACTCCACTCTGCTCAGCTCTGCTTGGAGTGTTCCTGAGTTAACATGGTGCTTCATACAATGAGCTTAAAGAAAAGTATGTCATAGGTGACCAGGCCCTGCCAGGCAGCTGCAAATAGTAAGTAGGACACCTAGGGTGCGCGCACACACACACACACCACTCAGACATGCACACTCTCAGACACTTGAAAACACATACATACACACTCTCTCTCTCAGAGACACATACAGTACATACACCTCAGCCTTAGCCACACAAGACCACACACTCACATACACAATTACCCTCTCCACTGTTTTGGCTGTTATCAGTTATTTCCCATTTGACAGGGGATTGAAATATAGCATGGCGTGAAGCATTCTTCACGCTTATGAAATCCTGGAAGCCTTTGTCAAGCAGCCCACAAATAATAACCCACGCCACCTTAAAGCTCCGCATGCTCTCACATCAAGCAACCGAAACATTACACTGAAGCACAGGGACTAAAGCCTTACATTATTTATGAATCTGCCAAGTGGTGTCTGGAGCAAAGGATCATGGGAAGTGATTGAATTGCACACCTATTGAAACACGAGTCAGGTGAGGGTAGATGTGGAGGAGTGGCGTGTGAGGACAGAAAAGGAAAAAAAAAGAACAGGAAATGGAAGGATGGGTGGAAAAAGAGAACCTAGTTGTTGCTGCTAAACTAATAAAGTTGCGTAAATTTGGGCCAGAGCTAAAAGCTCGTTTTTGTGAGGCAGTGACCAGGAGAGCAGAGCATATCAATCACTGCACTCTGCACACTGTCTCAGCCCTGGGCCAGACCATAGAGCTGCCTCCAAAAAGACCTGTCAGCGTTTTGGACCCACTGCGCTGTCCCACTGTCCCAGTCTCCTCCAACCACAGATCCCCAAGCCCCTGCTCAGCGTTTCATCTGGAGTCACTGACTGGAGTATGAGTGTGCAGACAGTCCCACTCAGTGCTCCTATTAGCCTCCATCCACACAGAACCGGCCCATCCGCCCCCACCCCCCCTTCCCTGGTGCGGAGCCTCTGCTCTGCAGCATGTGGTGTCCTGCCATCCAGCCGTTGAAGGGTGCTGGATGTGTATGTTTGTGTGTGTGTGTGTGTGTGTGTGTGTGTAGGGGAGGTGGGCTCTTCGTCAGTCACTGACCAGCAGACTGCAGTGAACTCTTGACTGGCTGGATGATCGGAGGGGCCCCATAGAGCATTGTTACAGACGGGAAGCTGTTGAGGCTGCCTGACACATTTATTCTCTCCCTCCTCACGTCATTTGAACATCCACACACCCCCCCATCCACTTATTCTATTCCTTTTCCGTCCCTCCTCAACCCCCCCCCCCACTGACACACACACACACACACACATATACACACATACTCACAGTTTCGACTGTTCATCAGTCTTGCTGTGCAGGAAATGGGTCTGTTTGTTGTTTTCCACCGATTTCTGTGAAATCACCCAGCCTAAGCGAGGTTTTGTACTGCATGGAGCATAGTTTCCTTTGTGGATTTCACGTTGGTTAGGAGCATGCTCAGGGAGTTATTGTTGTCATTAGTCTCTCTTGCTTGTTTTTGTTTTATCTCAGCGGAGATTATTCTGCCGTGTGCCCCAGAGCCTATGGCTGTTGAAAGAGTTACGTTGGGTCAGCTACTTGAACGGCAAACTCGGTGTTACATTAGCCATAATTCAAATGTTTAGGAATGCTGAGGAAATCCCTCATGGTTCTTTTTTCACTCCTCTACTGTTCTTCTTTTTTTTGCAGAGGATGTGCTTGTCAGTGGAAGAAATATGAACTCATAAGGTTTTTTGTTTTTTTTTCTGGAGGGTCCTCTATTTTATATATATAGCCACAAACACATAGTACTGTGTGACTCACTGAGTCAGCAAATATGAACATTGAAACATCCCCCCTTTACAGTAAGGAGTTATGGCTGCTTTACATAAGGAAATTTAGATATGACCATTAGAACTCAGAGGCCATTATGTAAATAGCATGTCACACAAAAGACCGAATGGATGTGTGTGTGTGTGTGTGTGTGTGTGTGTGTCTTCTCAAATCACTTCAAAGTGCAGCTTCTCTGATTTCCTTCAAAGAGAGAGAGCTGGGAGGAGAGGAGAAGAGAAGAGAAGAAAAAAAATTTATTGCCTTTGTTGCTGAGGCTCTTCGGAGCAGAACTACCTCTGGCATTACCTCATCGATCTCTCCTCCTGTTACTAAAATCACAGCTGCCATGATTGGCGTGGGGTGTGGAGAGCAGCAATGCAGTGGTGTGTGTGTGTGCTGTGTGCTTGGATGTGTGTGTTGTGTGTGTTTTGTGTCTGTGTGTTTGGGGTGGGGGATGGGGGGATGGGGGGGGGGGATGGGGGGGGGGGGGGGCTTGTAGCAGCCCGTGAAACGGCCGTGGTCCCGCTGGCTTGGCAGGGAGAGATCACGGTTGCAGCAGATGCTGGAGCTTTTTTTTTTTTGCCCTCCACAACCCCCTCCCCCCTCCACGACACCCCACCACCACCACCCACCCACCCACCCACACACACACACACACACACACACACACACACACACACACGCTCCCCTCCTCCTTCTCCTGCTCCTCATTTTCCCCCTCTCTCTACAAAAGCTTTTTTGTCTGTTGTACTCGCACCCTGGGGGAGCCTACCTCTAACCCTCACCTCAACTCAACAGGCTTGTGTTTCCGTTATTTTACATATGGATTATTCTAGAACCTCCCGCCTCCCCTTCCCTTCCTCCAGTGGTTCATTAAAAATGTCCAGGAGCATGCTGAGACAATTGGCAGCTAATGTGTTTCACAGAGCCCAGGCTCTAGAATGCTGCCTTTTCCCCTCCCTCTCTGTCTCTCTCTCTTTCTTTTTCTCTTTTTCTCTATGCCTCTCTTCCTCTGTCTTTCTCTCTTACCCCCCCCCCCTCCCCCTTTTCCGATCTCTGTCTCTTTCTCTCTCTCTCTTTCTCTCTCTCTTCTTCTCTACTTGCTCTAAGCACAGTCTCCATAGACCCTGCTGTTTCCTGATCCAGTAGATGGTCTGCCGTTATTTTACAGGCTGCTGGACGCTGGACAGACAAACTCTTAAGCCAGCGCCTGCAGCCTTACAGTCTTACAGAGCTTAGCATTTACATTATGTTCAGCACATTCCTCTCTTGGTTAAGACACGTAGAAGTATCTATTTTGCCACTGCTATTGTGTTATAATCTAGAGTGTTTTAATCAGGCTGTGGCATTCAGTCTGGCACCTATCTGGGCCTGATGATGTCTGCTGTAGGTCTCCTCTGAGTCAGAGGCTAATTGCCAATTCAGCGTGCCAGGCCTCTGCTTGAGCAGTCTCACGAAGGCCCCCACGCTGCTCAAACCTGTCCATTAAAGGAACATTTGGTGGCAGAACGGGAAGAAAAAAAAAGAAGAACTCCCACATTATTTTTTTCTCTTCTCCTCACTCCCTCTGTGTGAGTGTGAATGAAGTGCTATTTAAAGGTGCTGTGGCCATCCAGCAGTCTTTCTTTCTTGCTTTCTCGCTCTCCTTCACGCTCCCTCATTCCCTCTCTCTCTCTCTCTCTCTCTCTTTCACTCTCTTCAGGCAGCGGGGGCTGCTTATACCGCCAACCCCCCACCCCCCACCCCCACCCCCCCTCGCCTGCCTCACGCTGTGTGCCGAACAAAGGCCTGCCCGGGCTGGAAATCCCCCGACTGCCTCTGGGATGAAGCCCAGTTCCAGCTCCAGCCCCCCCAGGTACATCTGCTCCTGTGAGTCATGCTCCAACTTTGCCGCCGCCGCCGCTGCCGTTAAGCGTGGAGCTGCCACGGGTAGTCCGGCGAGTTTTTCCGATGTCACAAGTTTCCTGTTTTGCACTCACTTTTTCGCTGACTTTCTTTGTGCCCTCTCTCTTTCTCTCTCTCTCTTTTACTTTTCCCCGAGGGATCAAATGATAGCAGAAAACCCTGCACTCATATAGAAGAGCATTCCTATGAAAGCCTTGGTTATCAAATGTACTCTCAGGCCAGACTCTTTCTCTGTCCTCCCCCCCTCCCCTCTCTCTCTCCCAGTGCATGTACAGTGAGTGAAAGACTGGCAAAACATCTTAGGTTTCCATGGAGTGTTTCTGCTGTTACCCTGTCCGTCGATGAATACAAAGGAATTAGTGTTTTACCCCTACACTTCATTTCCTCCCTGTTCCACCATGTAAAAATACTGTTGAGCGCTGTACAAAAGCACCCAAAATGTATAGCTTGTCATTCCATGCAGTCGCCACCGTGTACATTTCAAAAGACTGAGAAATCCACTTTAAGTAAGCCTTAATATAAACTGCCATAGAACACAGAGGACAAAAAAGTGTGTGTGTTGTTTCATGGCATTTGACCAAGGAAACTTCTGTTTGCACTTTGTTCTGACATGAGAGCAGCCTCTCTCAGCTCTGACCAGTGAGTGTGTGTGTGTGTGTGTGTGTGAATGTTTGTGTGTTTAGCCTTTCCATGCTGTCCACCTCTTAGCTATGGAGATGGTCTGACAGGCTCAGAGGGAGCAGGGTGTGAGGCGAGCAGAGCAGAGTGGCGCTGGCCCACCGGTGTGTGAAAACGTTGGACGCAGGAGACGAGTGTGAAAGTGTGAAGCTGTTAGGATGGTGATAGCGTACGGCACTGGTGTGTTCCCTGGGCTAGCTAGCTAGCCGCTTGGCTGGCTGACACGCCGGCTGGTAGGCGAGCGCTTCCCCCCATGAGATGTGCTAGTCTACGGCAGTAGCAGCAGACATCTCGCCCACACTGCAAGCCCACTGCCGCCTGCTTCCGACACACAACAGCCCCAATACACTCAGACCTGACAGACAACCCAGTGTCTCGGTTCCGATGCCTCTGTCCCTCAGCCATCCATCCACACACATTCCCCTCCATATGTGTTCTGTGAGTGCATGCTTTTGGCTGGATTGCAAAGCCAAAATGATCCAGTGGCTCATCTGTATCAATAATGTTCAACTGCAGTGTTAGACTTTTGAGCTGAGTCTGAACTGTATGCTCAGTGTACACAGTATGCTAAGTTTTTGCAGTATACTCTCTCAACTTCGTTTAGATAGGATCGAAACAACTAGCCCGAAGCTTAAACTTTTTTTTTTTTAACTAGAAAGTTATGAAGGCAAAAACAATCTAAGGAAGGCCTTACAGCATTATGACCTCAATGCCTCTAGTCAGTGAGTCATAACTGATGTCTGAACAGATGATGAACTGACAATGATGAATGGACAAGAAGTCTAGTATTTGAGAGCGACAGAGAACTTTAAGCTTCGATGAAAGGTGCATTGGCCTAATGTTGACAAACATGAGGTGTATGTACACACGTATGTACATGATGATGTGTGGTGTGGAGAGAGAGGGAAGATGCTGGTGTGGCTGTGGCTGTGGCTGTGGGGGTAGGAGTGCAGCGTTGTGCTGGGGATGCAGGTGTCGACAGTGCAGTGCTTATCAGAGGCTGAGGAGGCAAGGCTGAGCTGTCAGGTGAAGGAACTGGCGTCCTGGGGAGGTGTCTGACAGGCCCGGACAACCACTCTAATCAGGCTGGGCCTGTCACTGACTCACCGCCAACACACACTCACACACACACACACACACACACACACACACACACATCACCCTCCTCTCTCTCACTATCACTCTCTCTCTCACTCTGTCTTTCTCTCTCTCTGTGTCTCTCTCTCTCTCTCATACACACACACAGGACATACACATTCTCTGAGACGAAAAGAGGTAGCCAGGTGCAACTTCACTCTCAGGGGAACTGTCTCTCTTTCTCTGTTTTTCTCTCTCTCTCTCTCTCTCTCTCCCTCTGTCTATCTGTCTGTCTGTTTGTCTGTCTGGCCTAAAGCGCTCGCTCCCAGCCTGCCCTACCCCAGTGTCTGCCTAATTGAATAAACGTGATGTGACCCCAGTGTTTGATGTATGTGGAATTCACAGGGCACTCAGCTGAGATGGCCAGGACCAGCGGGGCCCTGGCAGTGACAGAGTGCTGATCTGATAGCATCTGGGAGTCAGAATAACAAGCCACAGGCACACAGACACTCACAAACACACACACACACACACACACATACACAGACACACACACAAAAATGCCCTGAATCCGGGTCAAAGTACACAAAGCTACATACATTTATAGCCACTGTTTATTTTAGTCCTATTCTATATAAAACTACTATTTTGGAAAAATAAGCAACACGGAGGTAACATTGCATGGCTTTGGTCCCAGCTGTAAACTAAGCGAAGAATTTTAAAGGCATGATGACATCATGGCCATCCTCCACGCTCTTTAAATGCATCAAGCTGTGTGACAGTCATGAGATCACTGAACCTCAGCTCACTCGGGGCTGTGAATTGAAATTACCGCCAGACATGATTTGTCATAAAAATGAGCTGTTTCCTCTTCGATGCTGTGTATTTTCTCTGGCAATACCATTATTCCCTTGGCCGGTGGCCCGGGACTCATTTAAAGTTGGTTGTTGTGGACCAGGGCCCCCTGGGCGTTTGTATAGGGGGGCCAAGCAAGAGATGATGCACGGGGCAGAGGGTGAGTCAAGCTTTGGTGGCTGGCAGGCCGCCCCGTCTCCCTGCGTGCAACTGGTGCCAGGCTGGGAGTCGCCTAATTGACCTCAGGACATTAGATGGATTGGGCGGCTGCGTGGCTTTGCTCTTCAGAAGCGGAGGGGAAAAAGGGCTCCGTGTCCATTAAGGAACCTCAGAGGTTTACGAGACTTGTGCCAGTTGAGTCGAGACAGACAAACCCTGCACCATCTGAGCAGCACAAAAACAAAAAGCAAACAGATTTGCTTTGTTCCAATAAATAAATAGGGAAACACACAACAAATAAAAAGAAATAGCGCCGCTTCGTTCGCTCATCATCAAGGGTACTGCTGGTCATTTCGGTTTAGAAGCTCACATTGTGCAGGCTAATGATCATTGTGGAGTCATTTCACGGGACCACAGTAACATAAACTCCTGGCCATACTCAGCGCCTGTTTGTGTGCCAAGGTCCGCGGTCTGCCTGGGTGACATTCACTGTTTATGGCACAACCTTTGTGGATGAATACATTTTGGAAGTCCTTTCATCAGAGGAGGCAAATGGTGTCCTGTCATCCTGGAAACATAATATATCCTGCTGTCATTACCCATCACGCTGGGTGCCGTCCACACTGAAAGGAAGGCACCCTTAAATCCACTCCTCACTCATGTCCAGAGAACACAAGGACTCTGACGCTAGAAGTGAAACTGTGTAGTGTCTGTGTACACAGATCATTGCAGCCTTTCAGGGATTCTTAAGTCTTTAAAAGGATTGCCAGTCCTTAAGGCTCTGTCCAGGTTTGGAAGTTTCTGGACGTTTCTGAGAAAAACTTCCCCCGCTTTATATTCATACCTCCCTCCAGCAATTCATGTTTAAATGGAAGGACAGCTTACAGTATTACGTAGGGCCATACTTAAGTGCAATAGGTCTGCATTTATTGATCTGTTTTCCTCCAAGCATGCTGTGTGTATGTCTCTTTAGTGCCACATTTAATGATCTGTGCAAGCATAACATAGCATATCCCACCATACACATTCACACACATACACTCACACACACACACACAAACACAGTGACATCATCCTCATTGCTGGGCAGTGTCTAAGCAAGCCCTGCTGTCAGCCCTGCTGCAGTGACATCACCGTCTTTGCACTTTGTAAATCACCAGGGTTGTCCTCAGGATAGACAGAGCTGGAGATATAGGAGAAGCACAAACCCTTGGATCATGTGCTCCCAACCCCCACCCGAGCACTCGCCAACTCACCTCGCTGATACCCCGGAGGGTCGCCCACTCACAGACACTCCTCAGGGTCATGTGACATCTTTTAAATCTCTCCCTCCCCTGGCTCATATTGATTGTACTTGTCAAGAAGCAAATGGCTTGAAAATTGATGCAGATTTTTCAGAGACGGTTTAGAAAAACAAGAACAATAGGGCCTGTAGGATAAAGACTGCTTTGATCCCATTCCAAGCACAGGCCGCCTGCTAAGTTTAATAGAGTTCTGTGTTGAGCTGGCCGGATGTGTGTTATTTAGCAGCGGAAATCATAGTGGTGGAAGTCATCTTATGAGAACAGTGGTCTTGCATTGATCTATATCGAGAGTAAATACCTCAATTTGCTGCCTTGTCCTGTTCCTTCCAGCCTGACTGTTTCTTCTTTTCTTCCACAAATTAGATTTTAAACCCATCAGTTAGATTTGATTTAGAATGTAAAGACCTACAGGCGCTTATTTTCTTTGTTCTTATTTTGAGCACCTTCTCGTTTCTCCTTAATCTGCAATCAATTTGTTTGCAGTGTGCGACTTGGAAGAGCAATTGTGCAACTGAGATTGCCAGAGCCAAGATGAATGCCGGCTAGAGTCCTTCTGACCAGGCCAATTACATGGTCCGAAAACAAAAGGGAAATACTTTCCATGTTACTCACTCTCCTCTGTGGCTCTCACCTCCCCAGTCTCTTTCACTTTGTTTCTGAGACGAGCACACATCTCTCTCTTTTTCTCCCGCTCTCTGTGTGCATGGTTGTGGCTTAATGTTTGCCCTATCTGTCTGTACACCCACACAATTACATCTCGGTGATTCTGCCCTTCTTTGTTAAGTGCATTGAATGTGTTATCACAGCGACGACTGCGTAAGTCATATTTTCCCACACGGTGAGGTGAAGCAGGCTGTGCATTTCAAAGAGTGGCTTAGACTTTGAGTCCTATCCAGCCATCTAATCGTTTGCTCAGAAATGCAGAGCTTTATTCCTTCGTTCGTTCATCCCTTTGTTTCCTCTCAAGGCGGGAATCATTTCGGTAATTGTGCCACTGATGTCTGCTGCGTGGTGTGTTTGCATGTGCTTCTCTGCTGACAGATTCCCTGCATGGTAATGCCGACTCGCTTCCCTTGCATGTGTGCAGTAATTGTTCGACAAATGGGTGGCTTGCCAAAACAAATAGAGAGCGAGACTGAGAGCCCATACAGCACATCTGCAGACAGCATGCCCCTGTGCACAGTGACAGCTCCAGCTAACCAGCGCTGTGAGAAAACTCCTGCTTTTGGACAGAGCAGAGAACTCTTTCTCTTTTCTGTTTTCCCCCCCTTCTTTGTTCCATCCATGGCCCTTTTCTGTCTGCACGCTTGTCTGTCCAATCTGGTGTGAACGGGGGGGGGAAAGAGCAAGGGTACATTACTGGCAAGGGAGTCCTATCCGGCCCATTCCAGAAAGAGGCTAGTTTTATGTTTTTTTCGATTCCTGTCATCTGTAATTGGAACAGCTCGTTTTCAGAGTTGCTCTTGCGTGCCGGTAGCTGGTTCTGGCATTTCCCAGCAGGCTCAGTGCCTGATAAACACTCGGCAGAGACCAGTTGCCCAGTGTGGCGGCATCAGCGGAGGCCCAGCAGAAACATCAGCACACCATTTACCAGCGTCGCTTGTACTATTGAGGTTTTAAGACAGCGTGCTGAATGCAACCCCACCCTGACTCCGGAGACTCGACTCCCATCTTCTTTGACCCGTAAGGCCATGCGAGAGTGCCGCTCAGAGCTCTTTTGTGTGTGGGAGAGAGTGAGAGCTCATCTAGCCAGGGGTCCTGTGAGTGCCCCCACCCCTCACCCCCTCCCCCCCATTCAACCCCCACCTCCAGCCCACATCAGGTGACTCCTACCCTATCCATCAGCCACCCTTTCCTCCCCCAGCTCCTCCATGAGTGTGCACTCTGATGTACCCAGTGTCGGCAGACACTCCCTAATGCAGCTGCTGACCTCTGCTCAACCGCTGGTGTATTACAAGATGGGAGATAGTGCTTTGATGAAGTGAATAAGATGGGTTGGGCCCCTTTTAGTGACAAGAAAAAGAAGAAGAAGAGGAAGAAGAAAGACCAAGAGAGAGAAAGAGAGAGAGAAGCAAAAGAATAAGGAGTTGAGGAAGAAGAAAAAGATCAGAAGCATGCAGGGCTGTTTGACCAGAGAGAGAGAGAGGAGAAGGAGGTGGGGCTGTGCAGGAAGCGGTCTTGTGCAGAGCTGTTTGACCAGGGATGTGTGTGAGTTGAATGGCTGAGAGAGAGAGAGGAGACATTGACACGGACATGGGTCCTGTTCCCTCCCTCACCACTGCCAGGGCAATTAACATCTAGGCCAGGGCTGGCGGGCCCCTCTGCTCGATGGGGTGTGAGCAAAGGAGTGGGTGTGATTGTCAGCGGTGAACACGTTCTTTCCCGCTCGATGCTTGAGAAAAACCACAAACACACCTGCACTCCACACAGACTCTGAGGAAGCTGATTCCAGTGCAGCCGCTCATCCTGTCTCCCTCCCTAATGGACACAGTCTATCCACCCACACTCTTTCTCTCTCTCTCGCTCTTTCTCTCTCTCTCTCTCTAACACACACACACACACACACTCACAAACAGACATTCCCATGGTTTACTGCCAAACAGACAAATCAAGGATTGAGGGAAAAGACAGACACAGAGAAAACGCAAGGGAAACAGAAGGCAGTTAGTACATTTCCATTTTTTTTTCTTTTTTGCCTGTATGCACCCTTCTTCCCTAGCATCCACTTCAAACAAATAATCCAAATAATCTTGTTTTTTCCTTCCTAAGTGTGCTTTGGCAAACTCTGTGCGCCCCCTGCATTGTATTTTTAAGCTGCGAGCTCTTGTCGGCTAATGTCATAATCCATTTCATAAGCAGCCAGTCGCGGAGCAGAGCTAAGCAGAAGCGTAACCAATCAGACTGTGGGCGGAAGGTGTGGTGAGCAGCAACAAAAGGCCTATGTGAGATTTCTCCCATTTTTGCCGCTGGCCAAACAAAAAAAGACACACAACCTATGTTCTTTATTCTATTTATTTTCTGGATCCTTTTTTGTTTTTACGTTTTGCAAAACTTATCTGAGCCTGGTGTTGGGTCACGCTTAAATCCAGTTGGCCACTCAGAGTCCATGTGCACGGGCATGTGTGGGCCAGGGTGCTGAGAGCATGCAGCTGTGAGAGGAAGGCGGAGAGAGAGAGAGAGAGAGAGAGAGAGAGAGAGAAAGAGAGAGAGAAAGAGACAGAAATGGCTTATGGATTAAAATTGGCTCCCCATGGTTACTGTCATCCTGCCCACACCCCAACATCCCAGACTCCCACCCACACTCTCCTCATTTCTCTCTCTCTCCCCTTCACCATGCACTTAGAGGAGTGCACACAGTGCCAGGTTGAGTAGCCAGAGGCAAATGGAAGGATGGTACCAAGTTTAAACAACCTCAGATGAGAAGGTGAGTTGTGTAAACAAACTAGGCTGACAGGTCTAAGGACACAGAGAGATCGGAACATCCTGTTATCAGTGCTGGTATTTCTGTTGCTTCTGCTGCTGATCTTTCCAGAGCTCTCCATTACATCTAGCAAAAGAATATCTGCCATGTATTTGGGCTGATGGGGTGCAGCCTCGACCACCCGTACTTGGCAACAAACAGCTCACACACACACACACATAACACATATTGATGCAGACCACTGCTAGGCTCTGCCAAACACACTCTATTATGGCGTCTCCAGTGATTTGTCTGTGGAGTCTGTGCTGATATTGATCCAACTATGACAGGTGTACCTTCAGAGCGCGTCAAAGATGGCAGATCTGCTATTACGTTTGTTGCCAACAGGCTTCAGTGTTTGTTTGTTTTTTTTTTCTCTCTCTCTCTGTCTCTCTCTCTCGCTCTCCCTCCCTCTTGCCACCACCATCAGTTCCCCTGTCTCAGATAGCCTCAGTGAATCTGACTGCTCAATTCTGTCGTTAATGGAGGCTTCTGACATAACTACATTTGTGGCGCTTTCTGCACTAGAGGTAATAATCATGGCAAGAGTGTGTGATGATTATGCAAAAATGATCAAATGATACGATATTAATAACTGCATAGGATCATCTATCACACAGACACAGACACACAATTGTGGCATCTGCAGACTCCAGGACAGAGGCGTGTGTGTGTGTGTGTGTGTGTGTGTGAGGCGCTATTGATTCTTAATAGAGGTGTCAGTGAGCCTCTGTGTGTGTATGTGTGTATAAGAGTGAGCGTGTTCCTCATCATGAAACAACAGGACAGCTCTGTGTGATCAGTGCTGACCCCGTGGCACTCACAGGTCAGCCATTAAAGGAGAAATAAAGAGTGCCATTCATCTGAGCCGAGCACCCTTCACTCTGTGCAAAATCCTTTAAATGGGGGGAAAGCAAGCACTAATAACCTGCTGACCCCATATTTTTATTTCGTACCACTGACTTTTTCTTATTTTCATACGTGCAGGGACACCGGCCTGAGGAGGGAGAGAAGAAAAAGAGGCAACCTTTCCGAGCTGTTAAATTCCTGAGTAATTTATAGCTGGGCGTAATAGGGCCAGTCTGGAGAACTGCCTGAGTGTGAGCGTGAGCGCAAGGCGAGGCCGGGACATGGCAAGGCACACAGGGACACACGGTCACTGCTGACATATTTTACGCTGTGCAGATATTACAGCTCTGCTCCATTTGGCACAGACCCTGGCAGAGCGAGGGGGAAAAAAAAGGGGAACAGGATTCGCCCAGCTTGGAGCACAGCAGACGGACCTGCCGGAGAGACATAATTCATCAGGTGCCCAGAAAAGATGGATCTTTAGTCTCCAGTCACACGTGCCTCCGTCGCCCTGCTTGCTCTCTCATTCTATCTCATTCTCTCGCTCCCTCCCTTTCTTTTTTTCCGCTTTCATTCATTCGGAACCGTGAATGATCCAGATAATGACCTTGACGAGTTACTAATCCAGGAGAGAGATGCCCTGCCTGCATTTGGTGCAGCAATTTTTGTTAGTGTTCAGATTTTGACAAAGCTCCCCCTGCTGGACAACATCAGAACTGACAGCACCCCACCCAGACAGCCAATTCACTGTTTATGTAACAGTAGGACACTGTTAATCCAGCATAAATACCTGATGCAAACATCATCTTATCAGACATTGTGCTTCTCCATCACAAACTGATGTAGGCTTGCCCTTGGATAAACAATAAAGTATCAGAACCTTCCAGAATGAAAATGCAGATCAATCAAATGTGTCTCATTCAAAACACCAAAACACCAAGTCCAAGGTCTAGTCTGATCAGTGCCGTAGGTCAGCACTGGGGTTGAGTGTGAAAGCAGATTGTCTGATCCCCATATTTTGTATCCATGAGCAGCATTAGGGAGCATTATCCATCCATGGTATGCATGCGGTGAGGATTAACAACCATTTTGCTGTCAGTGGTGTGGGGGGCCCGACCCGCGGGAGCAAGCTCTCTGATGAGGGCAGCCAGGGTTGTTATCAGATGGAAAGTGCGGTGGGGGAGTGACCCACATGTGGAGAACAGGGCCTGCATTCAGAGCCAGACTGCCCTGCTACGAGCCTGCCTGCCTGTCGTAGCTCCACTCCCTCCGCCGGGGAGGTGGGGAGACGAGCCTTGCCTGGCTTTGCCTTCCCCTTGGCTGCCCTTCCTAGCAGCCAATCAATGGAACTAGGAGTCAATGGAACTTAAAATCTGATCCCCATCCATCCACACTGCTGCAGAATGGGAAGGGGAGGAGGGGTGGGTTTGGGGGGGTGGCAGTGAGGTGAGGTGGAGGAAGGGGGGGAGGGAATGGGGGGGATGAGAGACGCTCCTTTGAAATTATACAACCTTTACTGCTCGTCTCCCCTCCCCTGCTTCTTTCTCTCTTTCTCTCTCTCTCCGTCTCTCACTCTCTTTCTCCGTCTCTCTCTATCCCTCCTTACATCCCTCCCTCTCCCGCTGCAGCACATAGCTAGCTGAGTCCTGCCTCCCTTTTTTCCACTGCTGAAATGAGCTGCAGCAGCCAGCAGCCACTGAATTGCAGCACATCTGAGGAGGAAGGAGGGGGGGGGGGAGAGAGAGAGAGAGGCGGCTGGTTAATTTTAGTGGCTGACCCAATTCCACGCTGAATGAAATAAAAACATATACAGCATGATATTTATTTATACATTCCCTGCCAAAAAAACTGCCTGAGGTCGGATCACTCTAAATAAAAGACGTGTGAGCTGCTTCATTGCCCTACTGTGATTAACAACAGGGAAGTACTTCTTGGAAAAACCTCCCACATCATAACACTTTGACATATACTGACTATCTATATTGAATAATCTTATATACTGTAGATATATGTCTCAACACACATGTGTGTGAGCGGGGACCTCTGCCGAATTCCCTTAAGTGTTCCATGGTTTGTTTATTGTACTTTAAACCCAGTCTTGACACTGGAAATGCCTTGTCTCCTGCATGAAGAATGGACTTCGCTCCACTGCCTCTCATTAATGTTCCTAAGGAAAAAAATGTGTCTCTCTCTCTCTGTGTGTGTGTGTGTGTGTGTGTGTGTGTGTGTGTGTGTGTGTGTGTGTGTGTGTGTGTACGGCGTGGTGGTTGCTGAGAGCCTTGGTGATTGTTTTTGAAATGTGAATAATTCATAGCCTACTTACAGTAACAGGGCCTTAAAAGATGCTTAGTTTTGGCTTTAGCCAAATGGTAACTTTGCTGGCCCACAAGAACAGTTTCTCATTTGTATGATCTCTCCTGCAATAACTTGCTGGATGTTTGTGGTATATGGTTATTACTTACTCTTATTAACAGAGTGATTCAATATGTGAAACCTACAAGTCAATATTGTTTTTTTCTGTTGGCATTGTTTTTTTTCTCAACTGATAATCACCCCCGACTCAGTCTCGCTTTATATGATTTTTGTCCCTTTTCTCACCGAGATTCCAATCACACAAACGTTATCACCGTCATTCTCCATGAAACACAACCAATTTTAAACTTGTTTGCACGACTTACAACGCTAGCAGAAATGAGGCAGCAGAAATGTGGATGCCTCGGATCAAACAAAAGCTTGACAGCAGTGATACTTTCTGAGTGCTCTGTCAATTGCTCTGAGGGAGAGACAGACAGGTCTCCTCATCCAGCTTCACAAAGGGCAGCGGCGCAAGCCAGCGATGTGTGAGGGGCTAATGTGTGAACGCTCCTGCAGCCATTTGGCCACACCGGCCGACTCGGGCCGCAGACAAGAGTTATGTCACTCCCCTCTTCCTGAGACATGCGTAGCGCTAGCTGGGTTCAAAGTGTTGCGATGGTGGGGGCTTGTTTCGCATTCCCGGGAAGAACAAAGGCGGGATTCATACCTCTAAACTCGGCCCAAAGTTTCTGACTCAGCTAGCATACTCTGTCACCTCAACCACCCTCCAACAACCTCCACCACCCCCCAGCCCCTTGTGAACGACGCAGTATATTAGTAGCTTGTTTTAATGCAGGCCTGGCTGCTGGGATTAAGGCTAAACCTCTCTGCTGTCAGTTAATAGGAAGGTACAGCACAGTTGGTGGGGTTGGTGTCTCCTAATCCTCTCCCCGCTAAACACACATGCACTCCTGCACATGCACACACACACACACCATTCACTGTCTGTCTCACCTCAAAATGTAGCAACAAAACCTCGTCAGCCATTAGGGCTGAATTGACAGAGCCCACTACTCGGGAGCCGAGTGGAGCTTGCAGATATGCAGGAAGGTGCGGTGCCTCCCACCCCAACCCCCCTTTGTCCACTGGCTGGCTGCTGCCAGTGCCAGGCTCATGCTAGAAGACTGGGGATGATGACTTAATGTTTATGTAAAGTGCCTTTAGCTGAAAGCCAGCCAGGGGCAGAGCGTGGTGTGAGTGCTCTCCAAAGCGTCCCTGATAAATGCTGCTGAGGCTGGGCTTTCTAGCCCCACCATCCACCCCATCCTGCCCTCCCCTTCACCATCCCGCTCCTCCACCCCTAGCATCCCCATCTCCTAAATTCGTCCCTGGTGTTTATTCTCGGCTGGTGTTTATTCGTTTTGAGCCACGAGGCCGGGTTTCCCTCTTGGCTGCTTTCGGGAGCAGTGTAGAGAGAGCAGAGCAGAGACGCGTTCAGGGAAGGTCACTTTTAGGAGGGGAGGGGAGGAAAGGAAGGATGGGGTGAGATGGGGTGGGGAACTGCAGCGCAACTGGCTGCCTTGAATGAGCCGCACGCTCCGAGAAGCGCTGAATTAAGAGTGGCAGACAGGGTGGGGTGGGGCGGGGTGAGGATTGGAGGACGTGAGAGAGGGAGAGAGAGAGCAAGAGACAGAGAAAGGGAGAGAGAGAGAGAGAGAGAGAAAGAGAGCAGTGCATTGTGGGGCGGCTGTTCCAGCTGTCCTGCCGCTGTGCTGCATGGTTTCTTCAGGCGCCTGGCAGGCAGCCAATCAGAGCCGACGGAATCAGTGCCACTTCAGTTCAGTGTGTCAGCGCGGGCGGTGGGGGCCATGGCGGCGGCAGGAGGAGGAGAGGAGAAGGAGGAGAGGGGGGAGGTGTGTGTGTGTGGGGGGGGGGGGGGCAGCGCTGGTAGGCGGCTCTGCTCTCCACTCTCCGCACCCCACCTGCAGACGTGTCCTGCGTCACTGCTGCTGCCGCTGCTGCTGCTGCTGCTGCAGTGGCAACAGAGATGGCCTCGTTCACCCCACCCTCTTCCTCTCTTACCCCCACCCCATCCCACACACGCTGTCTTCACACACACACACACACACACACACACACACAGACCCACAATCAATTCACAAGGCAGGGAGCGCCGGCTCATTTTTCAGCCGCTGTTGCCCCAACAGACAGCAAAGCTTCAGCATGCACAAAACATGCCATCAGGCTCACAGCAACGAGCCTATTACTGTATAATGTGAGATATTCTCCCCCAGCAGCAGTCAAACAAGATGCTTTGTTTTTGTGCTATTTTATTGCCCCAATAAGTGGCAGTGATACAGTGTAGTAAAAAGCATATTCAATTACAGCACTCCTCAGCACTGTCTTTGTGTCTTGCCTCCCCATGCAGACAAAGAGCTGGAAGAGCTCTCTTTCTCTCTTTCTCTCTCTCTCTCTCTCTCGCTCCCTCCCTGGCTTATTTTTTTTCTGCTCCCCACTCTGGGTTCGCATAAGGAGGGATGAGGTCAGCCTATCCAAACAGGGCTGCTTTGGTGGCTCTCGCTCTGTCTCTCTCTCTCTCTCCTGCCCCATTCCCGACTGCTCAGTTTCCTGTGACCTCGAGGCCGCTGTGTCAGTAGGCTGCTCAGGGCGCTGCTTTAAGCCTCTCATGCTAGCCACCCTGTCACCAGTTCCTCACCAGACGGCCCAGCCCAGCCCTACCCTGCCTGTGTGCGCTGGCCCCAGCCGTTTGCAGACGGGTCTGGGTCACGCTACGCTAAGCTCCTCGTCTTCTCATTAACAGCCAGGCAGGTAATCGCGTCTAAGCAGCTGGTTAACTTCTAATGCCAAACAGCAAATATCAGTTACAATGTACCCAGTGCTGCCGGTGCCAGAGGAAGCGTCTGCAGTAAAACAAAATGAGCAGTGAGGGCTTACAGCAGACGAAGCACGCCCCTGTGTATTTTCCATAGAGCCGAGGCTTAGCTTAGGCTGGCTAATTGGAGGATACTATCAGACAGATTTCCTGTGCTGAATGAGAAACAATTCTACTGCAGTGATTTTAATGTGGAATAAAATCAAGCATGCACACAGCTTGTAAGCCTTCAGCATTACAGAAACCCAGATACAGCTGCCATTTATATGATACATTATAAACGTCCTCCCCGTCACATACGTGTATTTTAAATATTACGCCATCATATATGTGTATTAGATACCTATTATATATTGTCATATCATATATTAGACACTCATACAAGTTTATGCCTGTATACATGTAAGCCTTTTAATTATCACACAAATCCCAAACTCACAGGTTTTAGATGAAATAAAATGCCCATTGTTTAATCCTTATTTCAGCCTGCCCTGGGAAAGCCAAATGGAACATTAGTGTGAAATAGACTTCACATGCTGCACCTAGGGAGAATTGCAGAACATTCAGCTATTTACTGTCACTATTATGATTGTTCTTTCTGCCTTTATTTTATATCACTGGATGCAATAAAACGTTTCAGCTGCGCGGCGAGCATTTTAACAAGAAAAACATGTGCTCATAAAAGTCATGTCATTAAGATGACCACTGCTGCTCCATATGGGTAGCAGAGAACACACCAGGCCTGCTCCGAACGGCTGACAGTGACTGACGACGCTCAGCTAACCGCTTGTTTCCAGGCTGAAAAAAGCCAGCTTTTCAGTCAGACCCATGCACTGTTTGCTCCAGAGAGACAAAATATCCTGGGGATTAGCACGTACTATAATAGCGAGAAACACTGGAACATTCAACATCATGTTGTTCATGAAGCACACACAGTCTCACACATGACGGGCTAATTAATAACATGCATTTGGAACAAAGAGCTTTGTGTCTGTTTTATACACCATATGTACAAATTGGTGCTTACAGGCAATTGGTGATGACATTTCTATTATGTGCATCCATGAGAATCCATGTTAGACACTGAGGCCTTTGGTGATGTTACAAGGAGCATTTTTTGTTGTTTAGGAAACCGTGTTTTATGGGCAGTGCAGCAGAACACCTGCACGTGTTGCGCCTTTGCACTGAAGTGTATTGTTTGAAATACACTATGGCATTTTAACATTGCACGAAATGTTCCTCAATGATATTAGTGGTAACTTATTCCAAAAATCACTGTGTATTACCATATCTCAGGGCACCAAATTACACAGCATAGGTTTTCTATTATTCTATTTTGTACCCTGTGCAGAAAATCAATTTCTACAGAGATGTATTTAGCATAATTTTCATACTTTCATTCTGAAATACAGATTTTGGCTTTTAAAAAAAGATTTTTTATGGAAATGAACAAGAATGGAACATCTCACGTTCTCAGGTCCTAAGGAGTTAATATTAGCATATCTATTGTTCCCCAGAAGTGAGGTAACAAAGCAAGTGCTTCTCGTCTCAATGGCTCTGAATTGGTTTGAAATTTTCTTTGTGTGGGAGAAGCTGATTCCCCTCCCCCATGCAACCCTTCAGTATATGACCACAATGGGTGCGTTTGCCTCTAGATGCAGTCGCTTAAGGGAGGGCTTCGGCACACACCTCCGCTATGGCCACAACTTTTGTATACTGGCCATCATCACAAATGAATCATGCCACTTGTTCCTTGCCTATTGTTGGACTCAACAGCTCACATTTTCTCCAGATCAGAAAAACAGTATTACTCAGTTTCACACGTAGCCTACATGCTGTTTTTTTTTTAGAGAAAACAAGTGGCATAGCCTATTCAGCTAAAATAAAGTGGTAAAATGTAATTTTTAATCCACACTTAAAATCAGCATACGTTTGTGGTTCAGTGTGTCTGGTATCAGGCTTTGTAAATTGTTTAATTTTCTTATAGACAACACATCAGTTTAAACAAATACATTGTTTACTTTGAGTAGGGTAGCACATCATATTCATGGATTTGACTCCAACCTGCCAACCTCCAATCTAGTCTATACGTTTGAATGGATCGAAAACCTTTTGCCAGCTGTCCCTGTCTACTGGTGTAAACATCCTGAGGAAATGAGCTGTGTTTGAACACAACAATTACCTGTTAGTTGTTTCAAGTTGCTGAGCAAGAGGGGAGGAGAGTCTGATGTCATTTGGCAAATGCCCCGTACGAGTCAACCAGATAGATAGACAGAAGAGACTACTACTGTCATAAAGCGCATGGCCATAAACCAGCGCTTATTTTTGAAGAGGGACTTTCAGACCCGTGCACTGGTGTGTGTCTCTCTCTCTGTGTGTGTGTGTGTGTGTGTGTGTGTGTGTGTGAGAGAGCGAGAGAGAGAGAGCAGAGGAAGCAGCATTCATCACAATCTCAAACAAAGAGCACATGTCCGGGCATGTTGGTAGACATTTGATCCTTTTTTTGTTGAAATCGATATGGGCCTTTGCAACCCTGTTTATCTTTAAATCAAGAACTTACTATTTTTTAAGAGCACCAAAATATGAAGTGGTCCGTCTATACGAAGTTGCAGCAGTTTCTTTAGAAAATAGGTAGCCTGTTGCCTGAGCAACATGATTTTTGTTTTCTGTAGTTTGGAATATCAGAAATAAACATTACGTCATATAAATATTAATATGTAGGTTACATATAGAACTGTTTTCAGACTAAAAGTTATTCTGCGGTGTTCTAATATGGCTCGGTCATACACACGCAGGCTCCTTTATCATGTACTCCCATACGACACGCAAATTATAAAGCACATAGTTAATACTGATTAAAAATCAATAATTACTTCAAGAGCCGGGGATATGTTGAGACAATAACATTGCCCACATTGTGAACATATACACCTTGTCTTGGAGTAAGAATTCACAAACTGAAGTAGTATAGAAATTCTTCAATAACAATTTCGAGTGTACTGCTAAATTGTAAAATGATCTCGAGTCAAAGAAAATTGTCTATCATGATTTAATTAGACAACAAAGAAGGGAGGGAGTAGGGGACTGGATGCTTAGTTGGTAACCCATCCCATCCACCTAGATCTGTCCAATCAGACCTACGTATGCAAATAGAAGCTGCGCCGCACCGTCCCTGCCCAACCAGTGACGTCATTCGCACATATCCCCCAGTAGTGCTGTCTGGTTGCAGCAAGTCAGACAGAAAACAGAAAAGAGCTGAGTGAGCCGGGGAGGGGCCCTTTGAAGGAATATTGGCACCGCCGGCATTCCAACTCAGTAGGCTACTTCGGAATACGCATACTGTCCGTCCACAGAAATTTAGGAGCTGGGCGTAAAGATCGTCCGCATAGGTCGGACTGCACTGATTTTCAACTGCCAGGAGAGGAGAAGCACTGATTTGCACCAGTGGCTTGAAACCGGTGTCCCCTCTCTCTCCCTGCTCAATCCTGCCCTCCTTCCGTAGTTTTTTCCCTTTGTCTGATCTTCCTGTCCAAGAGACTGCAAGATCTCTAAAGATGCCTAGTTCGCTCTTCGCCGACATGGAGAGGAATGGGACTAACCAAGGGGACGCATTGGACGACCAAAGAGCTCTACAGATAGCACTGGACCAGCTTTCGTTGCTTGGTTTGGACAACGACGAAAATTCAATGTATGACAATGAGCCGAGGAAAAAGAGCGTGAACATGACCGAATGTGTCCCAGTTCCTAGTTCAGAGCACGTAGCTGAGATTGTCGGCAGACAAGGTGCGTAGTCTACAACACTATTTCCTTTAACCTCATTGTGTTAGTCCTTGACTTGCACTTTTGACGCGATTTACCCCTAGATTTGGCTTTTGTTATGGGACGAGACGTGTCCATGTGCGCAGACACTGTAGCCTATATTTTCCTCTGCATTGCTCTCGCACCCGACAACAAAACAAAGACGTAGCGGAATAGTGGTGGCTTTATAGAACACAGACAGTGCAACTGACAGGACAAAACAATATCAACTGGCTTTCCTCTTCCCTTGTCAAATTAACGTTATATCATATTGTCCTACTTACTATTCAGAGTCAACAAAAAGCTATTTCCTAAACACTTTTCTTTTATATAGCCGGAGTAGGCTACTAATGCAATGCAACTGTGTCGTAGGGATGGCATGCAAAAGTTTACATATATAGAGAGATAGCCTATTGGGAAAACAAATTCTTTTAACGGTAGCCTTTGTCTGGGTGAACGCATATTCCAGCATATTTTGTAGAATTGTTTTCTTTACTTACCTATGTTTTGGTGCCTAACTGTTTACGCCTCTTGCAAAGCCACGGAACATGATAAATTCTGCATGCATTTTTTTCCCCTCCGTGCTATTTTTGACCCGACTGCTGTATGTCATGGGCACAGGCATGTGGTTTGAATTTGTGTAGTGAAGAAATGACTGAATTGTTGTTCTGGAATGTCTGATTGCTCTCGCTTTAAAAACAATTTTGCATTACACATGTTAGCTTCTTAGGGCACTGTGTTGAGCCCCACCTATGCTTACAATGATCTCTAATGTTTTATCTTAAATATAGGTTGCAAAATTAAAGCCCTGCGAGCAAAGACCAACACCTATATCAAGACTCCAGTGCGTGGGGAGGAACCAGTCTTTGTTGTGACAGGCAGACGAGAGGATGTAGCAATGGCCAGGAGGGAAATCATCTCTGCAGCAGAGCATTTCTCCATGATCCGAGCCTCCCGGAACAAAAACAGCAGCCTGAATGGGAGTGGCACAGTCCCTGGGCCGCCCAACCTTCCAGGGCAGACCACCATCCAGGTCCGGGTTCCTTACAGGGTGGTGGGGTTAGTGGTGGGACCCAAGGGGGCCACAATTAAACGGATCCAGCAGCAGACACACACCTACATTGTCACACCCAGCCGAGACAAAGAGCCGGTGTTCGAGGTCACGGGCATGCCGGAGAACGTGGACCGCGCGCGGGAGGAGATTGAAGCACACATTGCCATGCGCACAGGGGGGCTGATCGAGCTGACTGATGAGAATGACTTCCACGCAAACGGCACGGATGTGGGCTTTGACCTGCATGGCCACGCTAGCCTGTGGAGCAAGCCTACCTCCAACATGACACCCAACTCCGGACGCAAGCCTTTCTCCAACTACCGCAACGACAGCTCCAGCTCGCTGGGCAGTGCCTCCACAGACTCTTACTTTGGGAACAACAGCAACTCCCGGCTTGCAGACTACAGCCCTCCTAGCCCCGCCTTGAGCTACACCGCCTCCAACAACGGCAACAACAACAACAACAACGGCAACGTCAACATCAACGTGACCACCAATGGCAACGAGTTTGTCTATGGGAGCGAGGTGATTTCACCCGACTGCACTGACCTGACCTTCGAGTCCTCACCCGGATTTGACCCCATGCCTGCTCCCCCGGGACTCATCTGGTCCCAGTATGAACGTGGTGTGGTGTCCACTGGTGGCTCCAACTCCACCATCTTTCCTGCCAATGCTTCCACTAATGCCAACGGGATGATTGCTAACCAGCGGCGAGCCAACGGGGTGGGCTCTGGCTGCAACACCCAGCCCCGGCTGTCCCCGCCCCTGCACCACGTTGGAGGGCCCGCTGAGCACCCACTGGCCAGGCGCGTGCGCAGCGACCCCGGCGGCGGCACGCTGAGCTTCCCTGGCTACCCAGGCAACGCGCTGTCCGCCGGCATTGGCGCCCTCTCGGGTTCCCACCTCCCCGGGGTGCCGTCCGACTCCTCGGCCTCGTCCACCTCCAGCTCCTCGTCCAGCTCCTCCTCGGGCACCAGCAGGAAGGGGAGCCGGGACTGCTCGGTGTGCTTCGAGAGCGAGGTCATTGCAGCGCTCGTCCCCTGTGGCCACAACCTCTTCTGCATGGAATGCGCCAATCGCATCTGTGAGAAAAATGAGCCCAAATGCCCTGTCTGCCACACAACTGTTACTCAGGCTATACGTATATTTTCATAAGTTGTATCCAACGTGCAGATAACGAACAGGCCACCATGAACAAAACACGTACGGCTTTATGAAATCTTAATAACGTGTTCTTGTATGTATATACATATGTATGTAAAGCTGCAGTATCCAAAAAGGGACACCCTTCAGGGCTCCATTATAATTGTTTATTATGTACTGTAGCTTGGGACAATATTTTCAACATCTAATGCATGTTTTAAATATTAAAGCCTAGTAATCAATAGTGCTAGTAAATTGTACACAACATTAATGAAGTTATAAACGTGGAGTTCGATCTTGAATGAGGTACTAAAGTCAATTTGTTGACTGTTAAAGAAACTGGCCTTTAAGTTTCACTGATCGAATGTATTGGTAGCAGAGCTAGTGGTTAGGAAATCTGGAAGGCCTTGACAAAACAGGATTATTGACTTCTGAAGGTGATGATACTGCAGCTTGTGAGGAAAAACAGTGGAGGGAGAGCAACAACATATCCTACATATATATGTATAGATTAAAATTCCACAAGTTGAAAGTTTTAAATATTAATTACATTAATACAGATTGAAGTATTTTATTCTTTTTTGACTTGAAAGATTATATTTCGTATTGCAAAGATGTTTACAAATATTTTAATTTAAGTTCAGTGAACTTTTTTGTAGCTGGGTTAAAATATCGTTTATTTTTAGTATGGCCTTATGGCAGTGAACACTGTATTATTTTAATATCACACAAATGTGGGAAGAAGTTCAGACCACAAAATGTGTATCGCATTTACCAGTATTCTGTTGGGATGGAGGTTTTATAGGTTCAGCAAAAAATGTCTTTTAAATCCGCTTCACCCAGCATATTTTTTATTCAGTAATATAAAGCATATTTTATTCTATATTATTACAAAACATTGAAATGTATAAAACTTAGTAAGTCAAACAAAAAGGAACCGTTTATGCTTTCTAAAATTTGTATGAATTAGATTGCAGTGGGAATTACAGAGTTCTGTTGCACCACTATAGTTTAGAATTTCTATTTTAATACATTTGTTTACCACTTGTTTATGTATATGTAGGTGAAGTTACTTGAGCGTAAATGTACTTTATTGAGCAAAGTTTAAAAACAAAGTATATTTTATTTTATGATAAAGGGCCTTTAACCTCATGGTGAAATACTAATATTATATTTGCTGAAACAAGATTTGAAAATGTATCAAGAGTTTTATTTTTCTGACATTTAAAGTTCTACATGATAAAGTAAAACTTAAGTAATGGTGCTACTTCATGTTTTTTTAAGTATTTCTATATAAGTCCAATAAAATGGTACATGAAACCATTGAGTGCTTTAGTTTTTCATGTAGATTTGACCTTGTGTTATTTGGTTGCAATCATATTGCTAGATGGCACATTGCTACCTCAACTGGGAAGGTCCATCAGCCAGACAGACCACCTGTAAGAGCACTACTACCAACCTTTTGATTCCCATGTTTTTTTTTTCTTCGCTTGTCCCTCTTCTTTTCCATTATGTAGTTATCTCACAATAGCTCTCTTAAAAACCCAATGGAATAACAGCCATTTGTCTTGAACAGGGCAGTGCTTTCTTCCCCCCTCAAAGCCCTATTGCCCACAGTGCAGAGGAGGTTGTAGTCATCACACATATTGTGTAGTTTCCTTTTCTTTTCATCTGTCCTCAGTGACCTGCTGGCTCTGATGCTTTGCTGTGCTCACTCTGAGATCTCAGAACAGGTTAAGTGCACACTGTGGTAGGACAACCCAACGGCTGTCTAGAAATGATGAAGCTGCCAAAAAAATTAGACCATATAGCAATGATTAATTTAGGCCTTTGTCACTCTGTGGACTTTACATTGTACATTTAGGCTGTGGGCCATCGTGGTGGCAGTTAAAAATTCTAAACAGGCATGTCTGGCAGGAATTTGCATATATATTAAAATCAGATTTGCACAGGTTCAGCTGAATAATTCCACCTCTTATACTAGCAGTCCCATGTCATGTGGTTGACTTGGAAAGACTGACGCTGAGGCACATGCCCCATTGCTAGATAATAAATGGGGAGAAAACAGCCCTTAATGATAAGTTTAAAATGGAAACATCCAAACGCTGGCCTCGCAGTTTGGCCTCATAAACCATACTATTAGGAAACAATTCCAGTGCCTCGAAAAAAAGCTGACAAGTGTTTTATCCAAATTTGGAACACATGCTACAATTTAGTTTGCAACTGTTTTGTCCTAACAAGAATATGATTCAGTTCTGCTGAAAAATGACAACGCAGGCTTTCAGGAAACAATTTTTTGTTGTTGTTGTAATTAGATGATGTCTTTGCCACATCTCTGAATGCTGGCATTCAGTAAATGCAGTACTTTCCAATGGCAAACAGGAGTATTTTCAGAGATCATTTTTCTTCTCTATCCCCTTGATATGTTTGTGATATTAAATCACAGTTTAGGTGTGAAAATGTCACTTTTGCTGATGTAATCAATGTGGCATTGCTCAGGAAGGAGTTAATTAAGTATCACGCATCTAAAAGGCAGCTGATGACCACAGACACAGATCATCCATACACCCAGGTTGTGTTGGCACAAGAAATGCCATGTTCTGTGTCTGGCATCTCAGACCCAACCCTAAAATAGGAATCCAGGCAACTGAGATGTAACGCTGCATTTAATGTGCAGCTGCCTCCTCCCCTGCTAAAGAGGGGATAGAGAACTCACTTGCCCTCTCTGTCTTCCCTTCTCTCTTCTCCTCTCTCTTTCTCTGTCTCCCCCCTACTCTCCTCTCACTCTTCCACTGTCTTTGTCTCCTTTCCCCCTCTCCTCTCTTCTCGTATCCTTTCCTCTCTCTCTCATGCTCTCTCCCTCTCCCTTCAAGCAGAGTTCCATCTTTTATTCATGAGGACCCTAGCTTATCATTGTGCTGTGGGTAGATTCCTCATCATTTTATTTGACTCCTGCCACCCGATAGCAAGCGGAAGCCTGCTAACTACTCTCTTCTCTCTTCCTATTGAGTCAGCCAGACGTAATAGGGTACAGTAAGACAAAAATGTAAAGTACAACCAAGCTATATTGGACAATTTGACTGGCATTTAATAAACCATAACTAAGAATGTTTTTTTTATTCGGTGGTGGGGGGTTGATATAATCCTTTTAAGTTCTTAGACATTTTTGATATAATTAAATATTGGAAACAGTGATGTCGATTTTATTGTGTATTAGAACAAATGACTCTATTTCCAAGCTCACCTGACAAGCACTGTGTCATGGTATTCCATGACCTCATAGCCTGATCAATGACAGTACTTGATGGGAGTGGTTGTGTGTGTGTGTGTGTGAGTAAGAGTGTGTGAGTATGTGTGTGTGTGTGTGTGTGTGTGTGTATGTTCCATAAACAGTAGCACTATCAGACCAAATATCAAAGACATAAGTGCCCTTTGTCCTCTGCACGTCCTCTGGGACATTGCATGCTGGGAAACTGGGATTCAATCTGTGCCATAGGAGCATTGCTTACATGCTGGCTTGGTCTTATGTTGTCCCTCCACCCCTACCCAACTCATTCCCCATCTTCTGGGTCTCCTGTGTGTCTTTGTCACAAACTATTCAACCCACCGTTAGCAAACATTCAGCATGAATCTGTCTCACGGCTGTGCTGTTGAGGGCATGGTCATGATGGATGCATTATAGATTAACAGGCATTTAGGCGTGTCTGTGTGTGCATAATGGATTTCTGTACTTGAGAGAGCACAGCGATCTCAACATGTTTGTCTCAAAATTCTCAGAATTGAGACAGACACTGCTTTGCCTGGAAACACAGTGCACAAGTGTATACAGTCTGGAGTCTCAGGCACCACAAGGTGAACAGTAAATTCACAGTCTTTATTTAGTCAGGACAGGAAACAAGTAGGACTCACTCTCATTTACACAAGAGATCATTGCACATGACTGACAACCAAGGAAGTGTTAAATCCTGAGATTAAAAATAGCTACTTCAAAAGGTTACAATACAGCTTTGGTTAGGCACATCTTTCCAAAACCCTAAATTCCTACACTTCTGTACCACAACCAATATTACCAACATCACTGTCTGACTATCCTTCTCCTCTAATCTGAATGATAAGGGATATGTTATATCATGTACCAGACGAGGCATCTTTGTTTCTTGTGATATTTGAACATACATTTCATGTTATGAACATTTCTTGTTCATAACAGCACATAACATAGTAAGTAGTATTCTGGTTTAGATATTGTAAAATGTAAAAAATAAATGAATCAATATATAAAAACATGACAACAATCAACAGTATGTTCTGCTCTAAGTCACTGCAGGTGAATAGAGAATGCTTATTGAGTGAAGTGATAGAAATGTTTAAAAATTGAGAGAAGAAGGGAATTACAGTATTCACGTCAGGTTCATTCAAAATTGCATCTGTGACAAAAGAACAGGTGATGGTGCTGTATTAGCCAGCACTGGCAAACATTTGCGGCCTTCACAGATCTCTAGCTGAAATGCTGGGTGATTCAGTCTTCAAACGTCTAATTTCCATGACAATGTACAGTCTGGTCTCCCCCAGGTTTTCATGCTCTGCTCAGAGCTAAAACTGGAGATAGTGGGTAAAACAGTCAGTCAAGAGATGGAGGTACTCAAGCAGATATGTTATTCATATACAGTATATGTCTGCATTGTGCAGATGTGGGCAATCATGGCTAGGATAACGCCACACCACACCACACTACACTGTGTTGGCAGAGACTAAAACGTTGGTAGAGACAAAAATATACATATGAGCCAGTGGCATGCCCCACATCAACTAGCAAATTAATGTGATTTCCTTCCATTCTTTGTCAGATTGGTGGAGCACACCCTCCAAATTAATTGAGTTACCCAGTGGGTAAAGCAGAGAAAGCATGATAAACGCTACATGTGTTTTGCTCTCTCTCTCTCTCTCGCTTTCTCTCTCTCTCTCTCTCTCAGATGTGCCAGAAGCTTTAAGACAAAGCCTTCTTTCCCCATGTGATGATTAGAAATGCCTTTGGTCACAAAGATTAGTAGGGAAATTGGTTCAGGTCGCTGAATGAGTGGGAAAGGCTTGTGAGGTGAATCAGTGGCTTGACAAATTCCTTGGAGTGGTTTGGTAAAAGCAAAGTCCTCTCTCTGCAGAATGCTATGAGGCCAGATTGATGCATTATCACTTAACCAAGTGCATAGGCCTAAATCATGACATGAACAGACATGAAAGGCTTGCTACTGAGTTGACAAAATTGAACAATAATGAAAAAATATCCGCCAATCATATTTGTAAAAGTAGTTTGTAGGTTTCATACTAGAAATTTGTAGAAACTACAAATGGAAAATGGAAGTGTTAAATCCTGTCAGGCTTTGCACTGAACGTGGCAACAGCACTTTCTGTTGAAATGCATAAGGCATATGCCACTCAACATCTATAGATTATCAGGGACATTCAAATAATAGACTCTAATCACATCCTATTCATCACAGATGATAATGCATATGTACCTCTCAAAACGTATGTTGTTATATTAGAATTAATTATGTGACAGCAACATTTAATTTCACTAGCGAAGTACAGTCTTAATAATGGGGGTAATATGGATAACAAGATACAAAAGATAAGACTGTCTTCTTGAGGCATATTGTGAGAGAGTCCTTTGTCTTTCATGCTGAGGTATTTTTATGTTAAAAAAAGTGCAATTAGGGTAGAATCATTACTCCATAGTCCATATCAGTAATTATAAACTCTGAGGGAGGTCTGTGAGATTTTGTGTAATTTGCTGGAAGGATCCAGATGATGAAAACAAAACCAAAAATACTTTAAATAGAATGTCGAGGAACTGCGCTTTCCCGAAGAGCTAAAACACAAGCCTATTTGTTAAAGTCAAATTTTAGCTGGAGGGTGAAAGAAGTAATCTATTTATCTCAGTATAATGATCAGTTGTTCACTCTCAGACCTCAGGTGGAAATATTTACACATCCCCTCTTAAGTATTATATACAAGTCATACATTCTGCTTCTGTTATAGTCTCGCCTGGTGAGGGCCTTGGGGAAATTATGTTTATAAATTATATTGCTTCTCAGCTTCTGTTGCTGCACTTGAGCTGTAGTTTGTGTTGAACTTTACCCAATCAAGTCTGATTAAGAACCTGTTGTGACCTATTGGTGGAATGACATCATTCTGTATTTCAATCAAAATGTTATTAAAATTTTGGGCTAAATTTTTGGTCAAATTAAAGGAGATTAACTTAAAAGATTAGCCTGTTAGAACGCAGTAATTCTGAGAGTTGAAATATGGTTGTAGAAACAGTATTAAGCACATACCTGGAGAACTGTGAAGCTTCGTGATCGTGGAGTCCACACATTTCTGTTAATGGCACGGGTAATCGATCATTAACAGAGCACTTGCTTTCCGTGCCACCTTTGCTGGGTGAGGTCAATGCACTAGACAGTAATTAGTGATCACTGTTAATGTTCATTATACAATATATGAGCTATCATAAACAGGTCCCTTTCTCGCAGCCTCAGGGGCTTCCAAAAATATTTAGCTTAACTTAGCTTGGATTAGCATTATTGCTAGCATGAGCAAAGGGGTGGGTGTCTGACAGTGATCTCACTCACTCATAACAGAGGGGATGACATGAATATGGGTATATTTCTGGAAAGAAAGGTATCTGACTCTCTGACCCCCTGACACACTTTTGATCTGGGCAGCAGTCAAGCAGACCAAAGGATGAGGCAGGACAGGCAGGCCAGGAGGAGACAGACAGAAAGACAGACAGCTTGCCAGCCAATGAGCCTTGGACACTGATGCCCGTGGGCATGTCCTGTCCTGTGCTTACCTCTTCCAGCTGTCAGCGACTCCTGGCATACGCACAGAGCATAGGGATGACAAACACACACACACACACACACAAACACACACGGGGGTTCAACAGAGGGCTCTGGTTCAGGCTGAGACAGTGCTGCTGGTGTCTGTGTGCCCAGTGTCACCCCTGCCAAAGACTACTGCTGTTTGTTATGCTGGCAGCCTGCAGGGCCCTTCTGTGCTGCTGGAAACAATCACCTGTGTTGAGAAAAGGGAGGAGAGGAGACCATAACTACCGGCAGAGCTGTGAGCAAAATTAGAGCAGGAATCCAAGTATACTCCCACAGAATAGTACAAGTGTTATTTTACCTCATGCTGAAGGTCGATGGCAAGCAACTTAAAAAGTCGACAAAACATTACTCCTAGGAAAATAATGAAGTGATTTCTTGCCCTAAGCACAGCACTTTGAACTCAGTCTGATACGCACAGCGCTGACGTTGAAATACTCATGGAGTGAGAAATGTAATCACTTTTTTTTCGGGAGAAATGCTACTACTATTTCTCCAAATTTCCAGTCTCCATTCACAGTCAACATCGCGTCTTGACCTTACCATGTGATCTTACCCCCAGGATGGCCTGGTCAGACAGTACCCACAAGGTCCTATTTCCCAGCGGCTAATTAGAATGACTGCAATATGCATAAGGCTCCTGATTCGCACCAATGCCTTCCTCCCTCTGCTAATTAATTACTTGTATAATTAGACTCACATTTCTATGAAGACCTCACCTTCTACCTCCCACCTAAAGCGGGCAGTGACAGGATGCAGGGGAGGAACTGGAGAAATATGAAACGGGTGCGAGGCGAGAGACAAGCCTGGAGTCAAGCAATCCAGGCAATCTCCTGTTGTTCTAGGTGACATTTACATCATTATTGCTTTCAAGTGAGATGAATTATTCAGCTTGAATAATTAGTTTTTTTGTGCATCTTAATTTAATTTTGTGTGTGCGAGAGTGTTTGTTAACATTTGAATGATTGCCTCTGGAGACGATTTGTTCTGGGCTCTGGACCCACTTAGGAAAGGGAAGGGATGAGTTCAGCCCACTTTCAGCCTTTTGGTGCTCATCAAAGCATTAGTGATTGGGGGAGAGTGTCTGTCAACATGGAGATGCTCCTCTGCCTCATTATGGCTAACTGTGGGTTTGATTAAGGGCATCCTACTTAAGAGCTTCAAGGGAGAGCAATTGTATGTGACAATAACTCTCAAGCTATGAAGCTACAAAGGTGAGAAAACAACTTCAGCAGATACATATTTCACAGCAGCAGCGGCCTCTCTTCAATTCTCTCCAAGCACAAACACAAACTAATTTTTCATCAAACCCCAGTTAATTCCAGTCATTCGTATCCATTATGAGTTTGGCTTGAAAGATTTTCTGCATTCTGAGCACCTGGCGAGATGATTTTAGCCCAATGACATTATTTGCCCCAGAGGATGAGGAGCAAACAGTGCAGAGCACAGAACACCACGTCTGTGTTTCAAAGGCTAATTTACATCAATTAGCTCCATGGCTAAGGACACAGATGAAGTATGACAGATGCTTGTTAACGTGCTGCTGTGCTTATGGCTTCTTCAGAATGGAAATGGAGTTTCAGGCTACATCTCACAGTACGTGTAACCATGGCCATGAAAACCACCACCACCACAAGGTTAGTCGCCGTGAAGGATCTGTGCCAGGAAGCTGAATCTGTGAGGGGAGAGTATTGACCTCAATGAAAAGGGAAAGGCCAGTGGACCCGACAGACCCCGTTTTCTCCCCACCACACAGACACACACACACACACACACACACACACACACACACACACACATACACACACATACACACACACAGACTTTCTTTTCCCCTGCCCCCGACATCTCTAGCCCCTCCTCCCCCTTTTTCCTCCCTAAAACACAGCCCTGGTCTCCTTTGAACTGACGGTGCTATTTGCCTCACAATACGCCTCCACAGTGACCCATTTCTTATGCTCATGAAGCTCTGTGTGAAATCATGCAAACTACTGTAGAAGCCCCCGTGGCAATTCCTCCATTCAGGACTATGGCCTTTAGACATTCATGAACTGGGTGAAGATATGCGGAGGGAGGTGAGAGCTGTTGTTGGTGATGGAGCTGGTAGAGGCTCTGTGTGTAGCTGAGTGTGTATGTGTAGGTGGGTGTGTTTGTAGGTGAGTGTGTATGTGTGGGTGAGTAAGTGAATAAGTGTGTGTGTGTGCGTGTGTGTGCGTGTGTGTGTGTGTGTAAGTATGTGTGGGTTTGTCTGTGCAGAGGCAGGAAGAGGTTATCAGTCGAGCAGAGATCGATGGTTCTGCGATGGAGCACAACTCCAGCATTGGAGCGTATCCAAGCCTGATGGGGAGGAAGGCAGGTCTCTCTCTCTCTCTCTTTCTCTCTTTCTCTCTCTCCATTTTTGCTTGGGAGCTGGCCTGCTGTTCAAACCTCCTCAGCGATCATATCATTAACCACCACTGCATGCAGAGGGAGAGGAAGGATATCTTATTTATAGCTGTGAAATCACTACACTCATGGATCCCATTGGTATTAGTATATATTGATTTTCTTTCTTGCTTTTTTCCTCCTGCGTAAGACGGGATCATATTCAGAGAGGGGTGGATGCTGACTGATGTAAAAATAAACGAACGCTACCCTTGATTCAGAGCGAACAAGAGGACCTGAAATACCCAACCCTACCGCCCCACCATAGAAGTCATATCTTTACTCTGCACATTAATCTGATTTCTTTTACATATACCACAAGCTCTGGAGACAGACATGGACAGCTATATATATTTATGAAAATCAGGTCTGGGTTCAGTGGCTTGCAACAGTTGTCTTCAGGCAGACACAAGTTTTTTAGGTTTTTTTTTGCCAAAAGAAAAAACATTTTGGGAAGTTTGCTGCTGAAGGCTCGTCCCATAAGGTTTGTTATGCGAGGAGGTTACAGACACCGGTGGGGGTGCAGAGGACTCTGTGGTTCTGCACCGTTGCCAAAGTGAGACCTTTCCTTTCTCCAGCGCCTCGCAGGCCCGTTTGCACTGCGCTGCAGCAAGCACTTTCAACAGACTACGCAGAAATGTGTTGTGGGATTTTGATGAAAATAACAGAACGCCTAATGTGTTTTCTCCTTTGTGAGTGCTCTTTTTTTTCCCTTTTTGAGGCAGGGTGGCAGCTGAAAATCACATTCGTGCAGATCATTACACATTTCTGGTTTAGTGTAGTGTGCTGTTGTTGTAAGCTATTACATATTATGAATTATTATCATCGTTATTATCACAAAAAAAAAACCCCTCATATCCACACATGAGAATCTATTCACCTTCCCTTTATAGGGCACTAGTACATGTAACTGTGCTGTGTTGTGTTACAATGTCACTGAGTAAGCATGTGAAAAAGGGGTTTGTCCCACACTTAGGGTTTCTGTGACACTGCATTTACAAGCTCAGTCAACATCTGGAGCTAGACGGCTTCACCCAGAAACTTCACTTCACTCCAATTACAATAATTTAGCATACTGGTGTGTCCAATAAATTTAGAATTCAAATGATGTGTGGGAAGAGCGATAGGCGCTACTCTTGTGCGATGAAACAAGAGCAGCTTGTGAAGTGTGCAATTACAAGAGCTTTTTTCAGGGGGGTTCTGGCCTTTTTGAGAAAATGATATCACACATGGAGTATTTCCTGTCTTTATATTTTTGGACATGCAGCTCACCCAGGAGAGCTAGCGAGACAGATGAAAAACAGTTTGGATGTAGACTCTAATGGCATGCATTTTTTTTTCTCTTTCTATCTCTTTTTTCAATTTCTGTTTTACATAAGACATTTGAGTGGAGCACATCACTTTTTATGCGATTGTGTATTTTCTCACAATCATGTTAAATTGCTTCAGCATGGGCAAACTTTTTGGGGTTCTTCTTTGCCAAATCGCTGAACTACAAAATTTATTATGTTTACCAACATGGGGAAAACAAATGACTTTGCCAACTGAAGATGTGGTACACTTATTGCAAACAACATAAAAAATAAAATGCTTATTAAGTGATTGAAATCTGCTATGTGATATGCAATGCAATGCAATCCCCATTACGCATTTCAGCACTATTTAACTCATGAGAGGCATCATAGCATGTAACTCTCATACCCCTCCTGACCCTGGAACATGCTCTGAGAGTACAACCCTTTGCCAGTACATCTTTATATGTGGAACATTCTGGAACCTTCTGTATTATATGATCTCAATCCCATGATTCCACCTGGTTCACTACTCCAGATAAAGAAAGCCATTGCATCACATTAACAATGTGTTTATGAAGTCTCCACGACAGACAGCACCTCAGATGACTTGAGAGAGAGGGAAAGCGAGAGAGGGAAGAGAATGAAGTGGTCAGTACTCCGTCTCTGCATCTACAGTCAGTGCACTCAAGTGAGAGACTCATTGCATCTGTATTTTTTTTTTCACTGCGTTACATGACTGGATTTTATATGGAATCCACCCACACATGTACTTCTGACTCACCAGCAGTCCACTTGTTTTGTTCTACTGCCCAAAGGTGTAGTGGGCCGTTAGCAACACAGGCCAAAGAGAGAAACAGAGAGTGGGGGGGAGAGAGAGAGAGAGAGAGAGAGATAGGTTTTGAGAACCTGCTGTAGATAACGTAATGTACCGGAAAAACAATAACGACATTCAGTGACTTGCAGCTTTCTGTTTAAGTTAAGAATAAATCATTTCACATTCCACTTGGAGAGCACTTCCAGAATGTCAGGGGTTATCAACACTAGGTATATCACATTTCAGAGACCACTTTATAAACAGGTCAACTGCTTTATAAACAAGTCAACTTTATAAACAATACCATTAAGTACACAAAACTTGAGATCTTTTTGCTCCAAAGATTCCCCCGAGAGCTAGCACATGCTTAACATCCAAATGCATGTTATTTATAAAAGCGCTTGTACCCATCCTCTGAGCACAGATGCCAGAGGCGTTAGTGGCTGAAATCTTACCCGGCTGGCCGCATACCCAACACAGACAGAGGCCTGGCCACACCACCCAGCTCTGCACCACCCTGTGGCCCCCCACTGCCTCTGCTGGTCCAGGCCAGGAATCCGGCAGCAGGTGGCAACATATCAGGGGGCCTAATCCAGCCGTGTGCTGTTCCCTCCACAGACACATTTAACCAGCAGGAATGCAAACAGGCCTATCAGGCCAGGGCTTGCTCCTCATACTGACCCACACTTACTCACACACCCTCCCACGGCAGCTGGGCTCACACACACACATACACACACACACACACACACACATACTGACATACCTACAGACACACACACACACACAGACACATGCTCACAGCTACAAACACACACAGACATGCACACTGCCACCCACCAGTGAAGCAGTAGGGCATGTAGGGAGTGTAGAAGGCAGTGGAAATGCCCATGATGGCTCAGCATATCTCAGCGATTGTCATGGCCTAAACTTAACTCCATGCAGCCTGAAGGCCCTGACCGATGGGTCATCTGAAACATTAACCGTGAGTGTGTGGAGTGTATGTGTGTGTGTGTGTGTGTGTGTGTGCCTGTGTGTGTGTGTTTATGTGGACATGCATGGCTTCATGATGTAATTGTACAGTACAGCAAAAATGTCCTGTTTTACAATCCTGTCATGACAACGCAATAGCAAGACCTGCTATGTGAGTTACAATAATATACTTCCTCATCCTCATCTCCCAATCCTCATCACATTGCCCAGATAAAGCCTTTGAATTGGCTTTTCCAGTGCTGTACATCTGACAGGAATCAATTTACATTCAGTTAAATTACCCATATACTTCTGCATTAAAAAGGAAATCCGGTGTGAATCAGTCAATAGCCCTGTTGTTCAAGGTCACTGAATGCTGTCTGTAGAAAAAAGTTGCTGGTTCACTATTCGGTCTATGTTGAATCTAATTTTTTAATTTTCCTACTGACAGCACTTGGTGGCCTCGAACAACAGGGATATGGATTGATTCACACTGGATTTCTCCTTCAAGGGCAAATGAGATCATGTCATATCTATAACATCCATGGGTTTTATGGGCCATTTAAGCAGTAAGAAAACCTAAGAGATTATTAAAATTATACTCCAGCCATCACAGGGTTTTGACTGTACTGACTATAGCATATGTGTGTGTGTATGTGTGTGTGTGTGTGTGTGTGTGTGTTTTGAAAGACTTTTGTAAATACAGTTAGTGGTGAGTGTGGAATGCCTGTGTAGGCTGATCCTAGTTTGCTGTTCTCTAGACGGCTTCTTCCCACTCCCACCGACAGGTTCACGTCTGAGGAAGAGGAATAATGACCAAAGATGAAATGACTCGGAACCCAGCTTTTTAGTGGTCATGACCCGAGACCAATAAACCTTTTTTTGACAGAGGCATTTAAAGAAAGATGTGTTAAGCCATAAAAGAGGAGGCTAGGAGGCCATGGCAGGGCTAGTGTCAGTTTGGGTTGTGCAAGTTTAGATTGAGTTACCTTCGCTTTCAAAAACAAGAAAAAAAATGAAGAACAAGGTTCTTGAAAAGCTTTCAAAGGTGCGGTTGGTGATCCCCGGGTGCGTTCACCCCCCTGACCTGACCTCCCCGAGAACTGGCATTAACCCCTGCCGTAGGTGGGGAGATGACACCCGCCAACAGGGAAGCCCCTCTTTGATCGTGTCGCCGCACCCCATTAAAGAGGCCTATCTGTTTGCTTTTCATCCCCCCCCCACCAGTTACCGTGCTTCCCTCTCTACGCGCCCTCACATCTGCTGCTTTGGATGCCAGTGTGCCCATCTTGGAATCTCGCCACTGGATCACCCCCTCCTGCACCTCGTCTGGACTTTAATGAAGGACCGCCAAAAAGCACCAGCCACCTGGATGTCCTTATTTTTCTTTTTTTCTCTCTCTCTCTCTCTCTCTCTCTCTATCAGCCTTGGCTAGCCTCAAAGTAGTAAGGCCTCCTCTGGGCTAATTTATTGGCTGTTAGGGGTATTATGGCAGCCTGGGTCAGTCTGACCTTTACCCATGGCCCTAAAGCACTGAAACAGTCCAGCAGGCTTTACAGCACACACACACAGTTTGAGCCATGATAATGAGGCTTTTTTTTTTTTTTTTTTTAAAAAGACCCTAACCGCCATCCTTTCACCCAACTGAGCTCACTCTTCTCTCTCCGGCTTTGATCACCACCATAAAATAGATTAAATAAGGGCTGTATTTTCTGGGAGCGTTTTCTTCTAATAAGACGCGGCAGACAAAATATTTACTTTCACGAGGCTATAGCTGCAACTGCACTCTTCTCTCTCCTTTCTTCTCCTCAAGTAGCACTTTAATTAATCGCCGTGGCCGTATGCCTTGTTTTGATTTGAACACAGAGGTGATGCTATGTACTCGTCTTTGTGTTGTGCGCTGCAGAGAATGGCCGCTAATTGCAGCGCAGTTGCCATGCTGTATCCATGGCAGCGGTGCCATCTTTGTGATGGAGTTTCTGCGAGCGCGGCACCATTTGGAGCTCACCAGGACCAGAGACAGAATTGGGGTGAACAGATGCTCTACTCTCTCAAGTGCTATTGTCTTGCTGCCCAGCTGAGGAGAGAGGGCCATGCAGGGGCCTGCTTGAGTAAGCAGGATGCATGTCTTTGTCTTTGTGTGTGTGTGTGTGTGTGTGTGTGTGCTGGGGAGGGGATTTCTCTGCTGCGGGCACCTGGCCCTAGCGCAGATGTGCAGCGACATGGCAGCGGCCCTTTGAGGAATGACATCATCTGAAGATGAGCGCATCACTCTACCAGTTGGCCCCCAGGGGGGATGGAGATGTTCAGGGAACGTGAAAGAGGTAGTGTTAAGGGAGAGAGAAGGAGGAAGAGGAGGAGGTAGTTCAAATGGGTGTATATGTGTGGGTGTGTGTGGGGTGGGGGGATGATATTTATAGAGAGCAGCAGTCCCTGCCTGAGCCGTGGCACCACATGTTTACCGCGCAGCCAAGTTTGTTTTTGTTCCTCCCCAGGTCCCAGTGTGATGCTGGGCCTTCTGGAACAAGCCCTGCGACCTCATTCGCTTCCCTTGCCGCCCTTCCTCGCCGCCTTTCCAAAACAGGCCATCCGGCACAGATAAATGACTCACTGCCCCCAGCGGGGAGGGACACAGCTGACCACACACCTGTACACCTCCTTTTCCCAAAGCCCCAAACGTTGCACACCTTCATCTGCTAATGACGACAGTCTTCAAAATGGCTCGGGGCCTCTCTGGAGTCCTTTTGCGCACAACAAGAGGCGGCTGTGCTCAGCACCTGACTTAGAATAATGAGGCTAAGTTATAAAAGGTCCATTTTGATGCTATTCCCCACTCCCACACGTAGCAACCTTGACTTTGAACATCACAAATCCCCCCCCCAAAAAAAGAAAAATCTGCCCTTTGTGAGCATTCACAAAACAATAGGCTGACCTTGAGGTACTTTCTGAAGCAAAAAGAAAAAAAAAATCTATATCTGTACGATCCCAATTTTCCACATGAGTAATATGCCTAAACTAGTCCTAAACATAGGCAAGCTTACATCCATGTCTGAATTGAAAAAAGCGTGCAGTTTATAATTAGTGATGTGGGAATGACTGTGTGTGCATGTGTGCATATAACTGTGTGTGTGTGTGCGCGTGTGTGTTTGTGTATATGTGTGTGTGCATGAGTGTGTATGTGGAGTCCCAGTGTGTGTCTGGCTACTGTGTGTGTTGGGGCAGCAGTTCAGGGTGGCCCAGGGCCAGAGCTTCCTTCTCCAGCTATAGCCTCTGCTCTCTGCTTCACAGCCCAGTGTGGTGAAGCGGTAGGGATTGGATAACTCTCCTGCTTGTTTGGTTGCACAGCAGATCAGCTGTGAGATTGTGTGTGTGTGTGTTTGTGTAAGTGTGAGTGTGTTTTGTGAATGGAGTGTATCTGAGCTTCTCGGGCCTAGTGGGGGTGTTTACTGCACTGTCTGGCAAGTGGCCATGCTGGGCTCCCCTCAACCTCTGGACTCCAGAGTCTGACGGTGCAGGTTCCATTACCACAGTGACCTTGTGGCTGTTTGGCTGTGTGGCAATGCTGTGTGGTTTCACAGACGAGTGCTTGTCAGGTTGCATGCACAATGCATAAATGGACCTTGGTGGAATCAGGCTTAGTGTGTGTGTATATGTGTGTTTGTGTGCATCTGTTTGTTTGTGTGTGTAGCATCTGTTTTGATGAGAATCATGCAGGAGAAGTTTCTGAGTCTGTGTGTAAGAGTGTTTACATGCACATCGTTAGGAATGTGTGTGTGTGTTTGCATGTGTGTGTGTAAAATGTGTGCGAGTGTTTTTCTTAACCAGTGAAGAATTAAAAAAAGTTTACAGAAGGCAGCTCAGGTGGTGCATTGACTGGGTTACCTGCCCATCTCTGCAGGGACCTTGGGTCAAGCCTGGACAGTAGTACCACATGCTTAGCCCATTATTCAAGTGAATAAACAGAAACACTGGCGTTCACAGATAAGCATGTAGCAGATGAGAATGACTAGCATAATGGTTTATGCTTCCCTGTGGTTTTCTATTACTGTTTGGTGAGCAGAGGTAGTCAGCAGCTCCTAATGGATCAGAGCAGGCGTGTAATGGAACTGGTGGGGACGGGGACCACTTTAAATGAGGGGACATCTGCAGACTACCAATAAGGGGAAAAACGGTAAAATGATTGAATGAGGAACTACACAGGCTCTAAGGGTGAGTGAACTTTTGTGTCGTTTCTTTGTAATTGTTTTGAATAAAATATATGAACATGCCGGAAGGGTTTTGTCAGGGGAGAAAGTTCACATGTTCATTTATTTGAACAAATGCAGGCTACTTGTGTGCTGCGGAAACCAAAGTTTGTGTAGGACTGTGTTTAGGAAGGTTTGTGTGTGTGTGTGTGTGCGCGCGCGCATGTGTGTGTCTGACTGAGGATGTGTTTATTGGGATAGACAGTGTCCGTGCAGCAGTGTTTGCAGTGCTGGTGATCCATTCGTGAGTGGGAGGCCTGGTGTAATGGCTGAGCTCGCCGTCTGTCTCTCATCGGTGCAGCGTCCCTCGGAGACGGGCCGCGGTGACGGAGGAGTTATGGGCCCCAGCGTCAGGGAACCATTATCTGCCCCCTGAAAGTCAATGTAGCAGGGCTGCTGAATACATCTGCACGCTACCTAGTACAATTACACATCATTTCCTGCACGGCCACCATTTTATTTCCTTGATGGAGCAAATTTCCGGAGTAGGTTTTCGCATTCATCAGGAAGAGGAAAAAAAAAAGAGAGAGAGGGAGGGATGGATGGAGCGAGAGAGAGAGCGAGCGAGAGTAAAAAAGAGAGAGAGGGAAAAAGAATTGTTCACTGTCTGCTGTGCTGGGATCCTGCTCAGCATGGCGCACATATGGATTTCATAAAGAGGTGGTAAAAGTCACTGCTAGTGTAACAGCTTCATTTTGAAGCTCGACACTGTTACCCATAAACGTGGCAGGGGAGTGAAAGTAACAAACCCTGATTTATACAAACGGGGGACACCTTGATTCAGACCTTGCTAACAGGCCATTGAGAATGGCGGGGTGGCAGCGAGGGGCCTTTATTTGGGCCTGCTGAGGTGTGCGTGACTGAAAGGACACAAGTTTATGTGCCCGCTTGATGATGGCTACAAATTATCACGTGGGGTGGATGAAAATTCCCTGCGGTTTTTGTTTGAACTCTCTTGAGGAGAGGGTGAGAGGGTGCGTTTCTTTCATTAATACAACAGAGCAAGCCATCTGAGAGAAACAAATCTAATTGGAGGTAAAAGCTAAATCACATGCACTAAATCACCAAATGAACATGATGCCTGGCATTAAACGAGAAACCCAGAGCACAAAGGGTCCTACACAGGCCTATATATATTTCACTAGGCCTATATATATATATGGAACTGTAAAAGTATGTTGGGAAAAAGTGTGATTATTTTTTTAAAAGAAGACAAACACTGAGTCCATGTGATGTCTTGGGTCAGCAGTGATTTCTGAATCCCCCCTCTTCAGTGACCCGGTGTGCAGTCCCTTTAAAGGATGTGCACCTTATTAAAGTCAGATGCTCCGTTCCATTCCACTCGCACGGGTGCAGGAGAGCATATCTTCGATCAATGAAGGTCCAACAGTTAGCCCTGATGAAATCACCCCAAACAACTCAATATTATTGAGTTTGATTTTGCTTGTTTGACTGTTGCAGCCAAGCTCTGTGCTGTGCTGTGCTGTGCGGTGCTGCGTGGCGACGACGGTGTTATGTGGGCCCTCTTGACAGACAGCTGGGGTTCCTGGGTCCAGCTCCTCGCTGGATGATGGCCTGATTAGATCTGTTTGCAGGGCTCAGGGAGTGTAAACAAGACCACGTGGCACCACATGGAGCTGTCAGCATTCCCTCCTCAGAAATGGGGCCAAGGCCTGTGACAGGCCCAAGCTTGCAGGGATTTAACGCCCTGCGCATGTCAATTATTAATAAAAATAGAAAACAGCCCAGTTTGGGATATATTTGGAATATATTTAGCCTCTTAATGCTTAAGAAAAATATATTTTTGATTCTTAATCAATATACGTTTTATGCATGCACATACAACGTATGAGGATATGAATACAGCTGTGCCCATGGCAGGATAGTGAAACAGGTTTTGGTCTTTAAAAAGGGCTTAAAAAATCAAAAATGAAATATTACTCAACAATACACTGCCCATTAAATGTAGTGAATATGACAGAGCAATGATGAAATGGCCATTAAAGAGTAATAACTTTTTCCTGTTCCCAAGATGCATCAGATATTACTATCACAAAAAATAGCATTAGGGTCTGGAGTGGAAAATTAAAATCAATTATTAATAGCCTGTGTAGTGTGGAGAGGAACTTTGGCCAGGACCAAGAGCTTACAAAGTGTCTCATGAAAAACATAACACAAAGGTTTCCACAGAGTAAAAAAAAAACTAGGGATCATGTGAGGAAACCAATCTAATGGATTCACTGTCTCCTGGAAAGCAGAGCTTTTTTCAGAACTGTGGAAAACAGATTTACTCTGTCCTGTGAATTGTCTTAGATTGCAGAATCGATGTGATGTTCTGTGCATGAATACTCCTGTCAGGCTGGTGGCAGCTTTGATGCTCTTTTTTGCACTCTGTGTTAAACACTGTGGAGAATCGCCCCCCCCCCAAAAAAAAAACAAAAAAACAAAACAATACATGCATACAATTGATACAAATACTACTACTACTACTACTACTACTAATAATAATAATTGTACAAAAAACATTTAGGTGAGGGCCTTGTGTTGAAATACACAATTGAAACCATTTACTGTTTTACATCATTTAAATCACTTCAAGCACATTAAGTAAATAGAGAAATGTTCCTTTTCTATTTTTACCCAGAAATATCCTTACAGAACATCTCTGCTAGCCACAGTCCTCGGCTTATTTCCTGTTTACATCATTGCTTTGAATCTGCCCTGTTCTAAAACTCCACCGCAACAGGTTCCTCACCACTGAGGAAGAAAAAAAAAACAAGAATGCACTTCCAATTTAGACCCTATTAGGCCACTTAATAGGCCCTTGCTCAACAAATATTAGCTATATAAAACCCGCAAGTGAATTCGGGGAAAGAGCCAATAAAAGGCACTATCCCAGGCCCTGGTCGACTGTTGTGTCACGTCGGGATCAGGGTCATAAAACCAGTGGCGAGTGCGACTTTGAGACTTTGAAGTGCAAACGCAACAAAGAGGCTTAGGCGTGGAGGCCGTACAGTACGTCCTTGGATCAGACCCCATCCCACTGGGCCCCACCTGGAAGCTGTTCCCCCTTACGGCCATGTAGATTTATTGGAGCCCTTCCTATGTGTGTGTATGTGTGTGTATGTGTGTGTGTGTGTTGTGTTCTCTTCATGTAGTGCTTTTCCCATTTACCTGTTTAAGGGCACATGTGAGCAAGGTTTCCATCTTGCCATCATTACCGAGAGAAACCGGGTCACTCCGCATTTATTCCATCTTTCGGAGAGACACACTTCCTCCCACTGATCCCCCCATACAAGCTTTAACCAGGCACAGAAGGCACTTGCTGCCCAGATGTGTGTGTGTGTGTGTGTGTGTGTGTGTGTGTGTGTGTGTGTGCATGCCTGCTCGCACGTGTGTCTGTGTGTGTGTTGTGTATGTATGTGTGAGCAGATTGGCTTTGCATGGAAATGAATGTGCACACGATGTTCCTTTGATGAGAAAGTGGCACTCTTCTTCCCGGGGCTATGGCTTGTCTTGTCTTGTGCCTGTGCTGAGGAACCCGTGTGGAGGAAAGCAGAGGGCGGCAGGGTCAAAATATTTGCAAAATTAGATTTGGTCCTCACAGAATACAGGTGAATGTAGCCTTTGTCCACAGCTATTTATTTTCTGGTGGTGTGTGTGTGTGTGTGTGTGTGTGTGTGTGTGTGTGTGCATACATATGTGTGTGAGGGGAGCTTGTGGTTCAGTGTAGTTATTTCCCCCTTCGGCATCCTAAGCTGCAGTGCACTATAACAGATTCAAGCAATCCCATTCACCCAAGCTAACCTTGCGCTTCTGTTTGGATCTGATGTCACTGGCCTACAGTGCTTCTTTGTTCAATAACCCTGCAGGCTAAAAGGGTGGTGTGGGGAGAGAGAGCAGCACAATGGCAGAACGGGCTACAGTAACTCTGGCCTGCTGGACCTGACTCTTCAACAGCCCTTGATGGGGAAAATTAGGAAAGTTATGTGTTCGTGCATTCAGGTTTGCTTTTTCGATTGGTATATTAGAGACCCGAAAGGCGCTGTCTATGCCCTCATTGCTATGTGCAAGACAGACAAAGCCAAAAATTATATTCAATAAAATGAATTGGCAAAGAATTCAAATTCAATGTGCATATGTACTCATCCTTACACACACACACACACACACACACACACACACACACACTGAATTCTGATATAGTCCTAGATCCTCTGCCAGACACTGATAAAAGTGACGCTCATCTCCCTCTAGCAGTCGGGACGATCAGCCTGTGACTGGCTGAGAGACATTGTGTAATAATAATTAACTACTGGCCAAGGCTGTGCCCATGGCTTTGGCAGATGAGTCCCACAAACCAAATGTTGACAACCACTTAAATGTGAAATTGTTTTGAAAGACTCTCTTCCCACAGTGAGATTGCATTATTAGAGGGTGGGGGGTTGCTGGAAATCCATTGTGCCCCCCTTGCGCCTGAAAACAATGTTGCCTGTTCCCCGCGTCCCAATTGGCGAGCCTGGCAGACTCCTGCTGAGGGGCCAAAATGGACAGCTTTGCCCCTATCTCACCAGGCCACAGGCAGACCAGTCAGATGTCAGTGAACTGAAGCCTCACACTCCAGGAGCCCTTTCTCTCCTCAGCTATTGTGCAGTGGGGCAAAGCCCCATTCAAATGCTTGACGGAGGGCGAAAAGGAAACATCCCCATCCTAGCATGAAGCTGAAGGGGGGAGGGGTGGGGGGAAGTGGGGTGGTGGTGAGTAAGCTCATTGTCTAAAGCAACTGATTGTAATGCACCTTTTTGAAGAGAATGACAGCCCTGTTATGGGTTTAAGTTTGGGGTCTTTTTCACATTTAACAGCTCTGTCTTTTCTCTATTTGGATGGACAGGCATCAGTGAGTGAGTGATGTGGAGCCCCTGAAGCCAGCCTTGTTATAATCCCACATCTGTGATGAGTAAGAGGGCCCTCAAGACAGAATGATGTAGCTCCCTGACAGCACGGCCAAGACCCAGCCTGATTAAATGGCGAGGTAATGTTAAATTAGCTAAAGAAATAAGTAAGGGAAAAAGCCCCGGCATATAATCAGCGTCTGTGCCAGGCCATTTCCACGATTGTCTTCTTTTTTTTTGCCGTCCTGTAATCATAACTCATTTGAGCCTTCAGTGGCTTCAGCCTGCCCACACTGCCCATGGTATGATGGTCTTTAAAAAAATGAATAAATCAGGGATCCGAGAAAAAAAGTTGAATCTGCTACCTGTGATCCTCCTGAGCAAATGCAAAGCAGAATGTAGGAAAGGTTAAGTGCAGACATTAAAATGCTGATTGACTATGATCCCTTGACTATGCTGATCTTCCAAGTCCTTTTTCTCTGTTTTTCGACATGAACTTCAGTTGAATTTATTACACTTTAAATGAGGCCAATAATGCTTTATAATGCATGAAATGGCCACTAACGAGCTCCATCAAATCTGGACTTTTTGTGGACTTGCCTTAGTCATCTTCAAAGTCACGGCAGAGCGGTATGACCAGCAGTGGACATTTTTCCATGATGACATAAATGGAGCAGCAGGTACTTTTTTCAAACACATGGCCCGTGTATACAGCGCATGTGCATTTTGCCGTTGCGATGAGGCAACCTTTCCTGAACAAATTGGAAAAAGATTACATTGCACTTTGAAAACTTGCAAGTGCAAGTAGAGATTCAGACCGTCTGTGTATTGCAATTTTGTGGGCAGCCTTAAGATGTGCTCTGTTTGGAGATGTCTGCTTCAGTCACTGTTAGGCTCAGTCATTGTTAACAGCATGGGGCTCATCAATAGAAGGCCAGCGAGAGAGGCTTTCCCAAAGGATGAGAGGGCACATAAGAGCCAGTGTCAGTGGACTAATGGTCTGTAAACGGCACTTTAGTGATTACCTGATAGTGCATTAAGCTCGTGCATTAGAACAGAAGAGCTCCCGTGTTCTCAGCAGAAAGTGTGAACTGACTGACGAGTGAGAATGTGGGATACTTAAACGAACATGTGTAAAACCCAAAATACTGTTTGCAATTATATTTTTCCTCCATGACAGCTTTAAACAACATTCACAAAATGAGGGTGTTTAAAAACTGGGAGCCAGAGTTATCAATGCCCACATGATGGTAAAACCAATGGCATGGCATTTAACTGGCTTTTAAGCCTATAATTGTGTTTTATCACAGGGTAAGCCATCACCGTGGCAATATCTTGACTGAGGATTTAATTCACTAATGCCTTCTGAATGTCAGAGCCCCACTCTCGTGAAGTGCGTGAAGTATTTTCTATTGACAGACAAGGCACTCCCTCACTGACTATCTGCTTTTACCTGCTGTTGTCACTGCAACTGAAATGGATATAATTCATAACTCTAAGTGGGCGCAAATTATCTATCCAGAATTTCCCAGCAAAGCGTCCAATATTCTCTGAGGACTCATTTCCTCTATGCACATACATCATCACACAAGAGTGCAATTAGAGGATGAAGTGGCGCTCTTAACTATTGTAATTTATCCTTAAAGTTGTAAAACACTCAGATTTTATCAGTTTAACACACATCACACAAAGAGCAAAAGTTGTTAAGAAATTTATGACGGCCATTTTGAGTCAGACTCTAGTGCAGATTTGCTGAATGCAAACAAGAGAGCTACTGTTCCATTTCTGAGTAAGGTTCTGAAAGCTCCAAGTATAATTGAATTCAGTCGGTTTGCAGTAATATGGTTTGGGACATCAACGTTTCCTGATTTAGTACAGGCTGGCACAAGGGTCCATGTTTGATTGCATTACTAGTGTGCTTTATATTCTCAGTCAAGCACAAGGTCACACCATCTTTTGCAATGTATATTTTAAATGGTACACTTTTAAGCAGGCTACCTTACAACTTTGGTTTGTTCAAAAACACACTAGCATTTGTCTAAATATGACAATGTGTCTTTGGTACAGTGTGGTGTAACTAAAAAAAGGAGTATGGACAATTCCCAGATATGGGAAAGATTCCATTCACAAAGTGAATAAACTGGTACAGCTGGTTTGCTGGGAGCTTTATCTTTCATTTTCAAATAGCCATGAACATCTACAGAAAGATGCGTGTCACCACTAATCACTTTGCAGCATCTGTTTGCACACTAAACATGCATCTGCTTATTTCTACAGTACATGCCATTATCAGTGTCAATTATGCATCTATAGTGATTTATCTCTTGTTTAAAAAAACAGGCCTTGTAGGAATTAGCATCATAAATAAAGGATAATTTCATGTCACTAGGGGATAGAAGACAAGGAAATCTAGGTCAGTAAATTATATATGAAAAAAAGTGGTGGTAGACTGTGTCCAGACAGAAGCCCTTCAGTTTGCTCAGTGTCATTTCTGACCAGTTAGTCAGTAGAAATCGGGTCTATATTCAGTTATATATGACTTTCAGTCTGATCTGTGGACATGAGACAGCTCTGAATTAAGTTGGGCACACTGTTGCAATTGTTTTTTCATCTCCATTCATTTAAATACAGTAATGCATAAGCAAACACACACACACACACACACACACACAACTGAAGGATGTTACTATCAAATTTTAGGGAGAACGCCCCCTCTCCATCTTCAACAACAAAAAAATAGAAATGTCAACAAAGACCTTATCTTCAAAACACAGGTAGAAGACAACTCCACTATAAAGACAGAAAATGAAAATAAAAACAAGTTTTCATATAATTTTGTCAGTTTTCATACAATTTTGTCACTGCCATCTTATGTAGCCAACTGTAACATTTACAGAGCACCAGCCATATGTTGACTGGGGCATCAGATTCCTCGGGCCATATTTCCTTGGAGTCTGGTGAACATCTGCAAAAGCACCAATTGAGAACACAGGAGAGGACTGAAAAAGAGAGGACTAAGATCAGATTAGTATTAATAGAAACGAGACACACACACTCACACACATACGTATATACACATGCATACATATGTGTACATATATATGTGTATATACACACATCTATGTGAACCACAATGGTATTCTGGTGAAAAAAATGTCTATTCAATCGAGAGCAGATTGCATATGTGACTGGAGTGAGTCTGAGGTTTCCATTTGATTTGACTTGGAGACAAGCCTAAGCCTTCTGAGGTGAACATTTTCTCTCCCTCTTTCTCTCTCTCTCTCTGTTTCTCTCTCCTTTTTCTCCCGTACACTTTCAAGAGTAGGATACCAGAAAGCATCAGTCTGAGCCACTGACCTGAGATGGTTCTGGGCAGCCCCAGTGGGTTTGGGTTGGGCCCAGGCCAACCTGGGATCACTCCACGCACACACACACACACACACAACACTCACTCTGCTTTGCCACCACACTGCACCGGGATTGAGGAATGATCTGAGTAAATTACATTGGATTAAAATCAAGCAATGCCAACTTGTCTGAAAAATAAATTATTCCAATGCGTTTGTGCTTCGGTATTCCTGTGTATGCTCTGTCAATCTTATTTTCTCTGAGGCAAGCTTTCTGCTGCACTTAGGAACATGTCATTACTTTCTATGTTCTCCCTCAGCGCAGAGTCTGTTAGAAGTGGGTTCTCCTCCTACCTTCTGGACTGATGAGTGACTGGAGGCTAATTTTCCTCATGTCATCTCTGATTTTAATTTTCGGTCTAATGTGCCTGCTGCTGATCCTCTGCTCCCTCAGCGCAAACTCCCTTTGACAGGTCCCCGGCCTGGATCCGAGCTGGAGCAGGTCGAGCAGATGTTTCGGGGCCCTCGTGTTACATTTTCTCTGCCTGATATCGGGGCGTGTATCTGATTAGGACGACTAACAAGTTTAGGAGATGAACCATTAATCAAATCTATAGGGAGTCTTTACCTTGACTGACCTACGGCTGTTGATAACCTCTGAAGCATCTGAAAAGGACTAGAATTGATATCTGGCTATCTAACACACATTCATTTCATCATTACTGTGGAGTTGGCCGCAGCTGAACCAACGGATGGCTTTCATTAATGATGAATGGGATTGGACTTAATTTAGCACTTTCTCATTAATTGATTCCTGCAGCATGTGTCATTATGTAACTGTAGTAATTTATTCATGGCCTATATGAGCTTATGAACTGGGTTGTGTAACAAGTTCATTGCATGTTATCCTTCACATTTAGCATACCATTCAAAGGTAATATGGGTCCTCTATAATAGACATCTAACCAAACAGTTTTTAATATTTAATGATTGTGGATTAAATGAGAGTCTTTGCTAACACCCTGTTAATAATTCCTTTTGTTCAGTGTTTGGTGTGTGTGTGTTTATGTGTATGTGTGTGGTGTGTGTGTGTGTGGGGGGGGGGGTGTATGGGAATTCTTTACTTTGAGGAGCCAATGGGATTTTTAAACCAATTACATTAACACACAAAACTTAACTTACATCCTCACACAAAACGCCTCCACATCCATACTTACTTTTCTCAAATTACAAAATGGTTACCATGTTAATAGGGTTACCAAGGGTTTTGTCCCAGTTCCCTCAAATTCAAGGACTGAATGTCTCACCGTTTGAGACTGTGACAGGATCAAGTTTAACTACGGTTACAGCACAGAGCAAGAATTTTTATAATGAGACACAAAGGCTGTTGCACCGAATGCCAGTGTTTACAATGACACATAGAGGGCATAAACCTTTTTAGATCACCATGGTATGTCATGCAAACTTCACCTAGTAACCAAGTCGGAAATGGACTGTAATGGGCAGATTCCATCCCTATATTTGGGGGAAGTTTTCATATTTCAATGCTTTCTTGTTTTCTGCTGCCAACACATTAAACTGGCAAACAGTAGATAGTGGTAGGACACTGTCTAGAGAGCAAACTCATGACACGTGGGCTACAGATTAAACCCTTTTAAACACTTTTGACATTACAACATCTTGTAGAGCAGTTAACATCGATCACCCCTGCAACAGAGCACTTAACGAGGCACACAAAATGCTCTCTGGTCTCCTTTCGTTTCCCTCACTCTCGTTTCTGGGGCTTGGTTAAGGTAGAATCCTGTCATATCAGGCGAGGGTGCAAACAAAAGCCTCTTATTACGTTTGCAATTAAAATGCGGTGGCTTCTGCGGCCCTGTTCTGTTCCTGCTGTGCGGTCTCAGCAGGCGCTTGGCGGAAGGGAGTTATCACCAGCCTGCAGCAGGAGCCGTGGCAGCCTGATATACAAGCAGCACAAACAATAGGAGAGAAAATGAAGAGGAATTATCAATTGATCCTGAGCGGAGTGGCATCACCCCCGCAGCTTCCTGTGTAAACGATATTGCGTTTTTGCCACGATCAGAAATTGTGTATGTAACATGTCATACTTTGCTCTCCAATGGTCCTTCAAACCGCCCCTCTTGAAAGACTAAAGCAGAGTGCACTGCTCTCTCTGTCTTGAGTAACATGCAATTATGTTTGGTTCTGCCCCAACAACCCTTTCATGTGTGTAGCGAGGAGAGACACACTGTGTTCCACCCCACAGTGTTAGAACGTTCACGCCCTGTTACACAGATTGTCAGATACATGAAACAGCAATCTTCTACCTCAACACCGTGGATCAAATAAGGTGATGAATGCTTAATGTACTGTAATTGCATAGAGGTTGTCCTATCAGAATGCATCTGCATGTTTAAACATTTCCACAGCTGCAATCAGACTATCTTGTATGCCAAGGCCAAGATATGTAGGCCGATTCATGTGATGACAACCTTGTGGCTTTACAGCCGCGTCTGGAATGGTCTTCATTGATTAATTAACATCATTCAAGTGATGATAGGTCTGGTAGGTTTGAATAGTTTCCTACAACACATGACTGCCGTGCTGATTCAAGTACCCCGTCTCATTTTTCAAGTGGAGGTAATTTTCCGCAACTTTCTGAAACTTACTTTCGGTTGACCTCCGGCATATGGATGTTTTTGAAGCATTTCCTCTGAACTTTGAATGGCTTTCTTGTGGAATTTTGCCAAAGCAGCAAATGATAAGGCTTTTGGAACAGGAAATTTGTCACTGAGCTAGACTTTGAACGAGAGTGTGGGGTTGTTGACCTTAAGTGTATGGCATTACACTCCTGAACCAAGGTATGGCTGCTGAACATTAATTAAATTTGCATGGTACTTTGGTATAGGCCTCCACAGTTGTAATCACAGAATGGATCAATTTGATCCAGGGTAGCTTTTATGTTATTTTAATAGATTACATATGTCACAGTGTTGATAACGTACACCTGAGTGGGGAGGAGAGATGGGTTTTAAATGGAAGTGCTCTGCTGTGAACACTAAATCATTTTTAATGGCCAATATTTTTGATGCCCAATTATTTTAAATATATTTCCTTCTCATGGTTAAAAGCAGTTTTCAAACTGGTTTGATGTGTTAAGATTCTTGCATGGAGCTGTTTACATTACACAGGTAAAGTTTTTTTTCTTGTCAACGCAGAGGTTGACAATCATCCTTTCATCGCAATCTTCTCTTACATTAGACCCTCGAACATAGTGGAAATGATAACAGCAATCCAGTCTTCCCTCTGGTTTGGTGAATACTTGTGTTGTTGTTAGCTAATGTGCTTTGTAAGAACACTTGGAAAGCTCACAGTAAAATGTGAATTGGCTGGGGTTTAGGCACAAAGTCAGCCAAACACAAAGACACAGCGAGATTGAAATGCTGATATGGTAGGAGTTTTTGTTTGGGTGGTGGTGCCAGCGCTCATAGGCATAAAGGTATGGAGTGGGTAGGCATACCCAGTGGCAGGTGGTGTAGGGATGAGCTGTGACTGAGTGTGTGAACTTGGCGAGGCCACCCATTGATAGGCACAGTTAGCCACCTTCACGAGTACGCGTGCCAAACTGAGCCAGGCGCCAGTCGTCACTGCATCCTGGAACTGGACCGGTTTTCATTCAGACCATTACGCCTTCACATGAAGGCATTCAATCTGGATGAACATTTAGAAATGAAATATTACTCTCTCTCACACACACACATACACAGACAGATTCATATACATGCCTCAGTTTCAGAATAGTGTGATGAAACTCTAGCCCTAAAACTGGGGTGTACAGTTCATGGCCTCATTCCTTACCTTCTGTCACTCGCTAATGTTTTCGTTCACTGGTCACACAACATTCGCTAAATGAATGAGAGGTTCATTGAAGTTTCATGAGACTGTAAATGGCTCAGTTTTACTGCCTAATTTCTCTGCCAGAGGGCTCTAATGAAGAGCACTATGATCCCATTTAATTACACCGCAGCAGCCGTGCTTGTATTCAGCTTAAATTAAATTAAACTGAGTATTTGTTGTCTAATTAGATAAATCATCCCTCATCCAATGAGACCTCAAGTGAGTCATGTTCTATACAAATTGCCTCTTTCACCTTCGCATCCCTAAATTACAGTTAGTATTGTTCTGGCTATTGTTTCAGTTTTAGACATTGTGTTTTAGACACTGACATTGTGTTTTAAACTTTTAACAAGTACACTTAAAAAAGCATTCTGTTTCAAAATGTGAAGGAAAATGTTTCATACCAGATATTAGCTGATTTCTTTAACAGTGCATTACACAGACACTTTAATCTATGGCTCAAGTATGCTCAGTTTTTTTCAAAGCAGTCCACGCTCTTTCTTAGTCAGAAAATCTATGTGTTAATCAGAGTTCATTCATTTTCACTTGACTGGAGCTGTTTAGGTAACTCATTATCAGCAAGTGTTCAGGAACACTTATTTGTGCTCTGCTTCAATATCGGCTTCAGTCATTACGGCAGGGAAGGTGCAGTGGGGACGTGCCATCAATCTCTTGCCCTGCTAATCTGACCACTTCAGCAAAAGGAGCTGAGGAGCCATTTCTACTGAGCCAGTGAGCATGTAACCGCATGTCAGTTTAATCTGCTGTGCTGCAGCGACTTGTTCCAAGCCATAAGGAAGATCTACAAGCCAGCATCCTCTTGATTCAAGTGTGCAGTTGTTATCATGCGTCAATGTAAACACTTCCTCCTCCAGCGATGCACTTGAATGCACTCTCTCTCTCTCTGGGGTGATCATGGCAAAGATATAGAATAATGTCATGAGCTATGTTTACATTTAATCTTTTTAAGGAGAAGGGGGATGGCTTGTGCCGCTACTGAGCTAACAAGACGCACAAGGCCTCTCCACGGCCTCTTCACAGCATGTGCCAAACACTCAGTGCCTTCGAGTGGCCCTCCATGCACTCAGCACCTCATTCCAGCTCCATCCTGGCACCGCACGCAGACAGGTGCCAAACAGATGCTTCGGAAAAGCACTGGAATGCCAGGGCCCTGATCCCTGTGTCACCCTGGTTGGATTCTGACCCCCTATGGCGAGGAGAGCTGGAGCTGCTTATTGTTCTCATCTCCAACAATGGTGCGAGGCACAGAGGGAAGCGCTGCCATCTGGGAATGCTGGAAATCATTAGGCAAATGGCAAACTAACTGGGGGAAAAGGCACAGGGTTAGCAGAGTCGGCACGATGCTCCAGGCAAACCTCACTCCGATAGCTGGGAGTACTTTGTATAAACCTCTGCGCTGGTTGTTGTCGGCACAGAGCTGTTGTTGTTGCAGAAGGGCTGGCTTTTATATTCTGGATTTTCACCATTCCAATTTGAACTCAGAAAAGGTGACTCAGTTTAGCACTAAGTGCGTGTGGATTGGATACTATCATGTATGCATGGACATACACGTGGAAGCCTGTGTTGTAGAGAAGTGTCCAAGGTATCTGTCTCTTGCAATAAGTGCGATTCCAGCTGACGAGAACTCAGCAGTCCACCTCTCACATAAAATTAGAGTAATCTGCTTGAACAGCACTCCAAATCCAAGAACTATGGTATTTTTTTTTTTTTTACCACACTGCTTTGGTCTTTTAATAATGCAGCCTGAACATTAATTTTAAAAGCGGTGTGTTTCTTTGGCTGATCCTCAGGTTATAATGCCAGGCATCACCATACATTAACCATAGCCCAGATTGTGAGGATTCCCTGCCAAGTCAAACAAGGCCACTGCATCCTCTGGAAAAAAGGGAGCCTGCTGTTGATTAAGAAATGTGCTTTGGGTGTAATTGGAAATGACTGATCCGAGAGCATATCCACCCGAGAAACTGGAGACACATGTTCCCCCGTGCCTGCCTGGTGGAGGGAAGTTTCTCTGTGGTGGAGGTGGGCACTCTGACTCAGGCTTGGATGAGCTGCCCAGTGGTTACACCATGTCTGCAATGAGGGGGGAGTCTTGCAGACGTACGACTGCTGTGGAACATTTCGGTCATGAGGCACAGAAAAGCTGGACGTCCTCTTTTTTTTTCACTGGGGCACTGATTGAGTGTTTTGCCTGATGGTTTCTTTCTCGCAGAACTTTTTAAGAGTTTTCATGTGTCTTTGTGTATATCATCTCCTCTTACGTCTGTTATCGTGGGCTTTTATTAGGGTCACTGCAGGCCTCTGCGACCTAGTTAGGAAGGCCTTTGGAGACTCCATTCAGGCAAAGGCTGATATGTCCTTGAATCCTTAAGCTCTGAGTCTGAACTCCATCACCCATGCGAGACAGAATGCCCAGGTCTGCTCCGTGACCATGTTTGCTCTGCGATGACGACGCAGTCATGTATAACAGAATGGATGCTCCATATGGAGTTGGTAACAGAAGATGATGCGTGGTGTCGCGTGTCAGATCGTGGTGAGAGAGAGGGGTGATTCCAGTTCCAGCCTTTCTAAGGTTTCTCTTACCCATTCTTTGTCTCCCTTTCTCTTTCTCCCTCTTTTTCCTCTACCTCTCTCTCCCTCATGACCTGATTACTCTGCGTGCGAGGAGCATCTGTTCCTACAGCCGGCCTGCACAATTCCCACATCAATACATCTCACTTTACATTAAGTTTGAGGGAGACAGTGCCTTGAACGCAAATGGATTTCTGTAACGCTATGATAAACAGTGTTGGGATGCAGACACCCCTAGTATGATTTATTGTCACCCCCCACACACTGAACAAAACTCGGGGCTGAATTTTGAGTTACTTTATTTTGCTTTTTATCCCCCCCACTGCCCTCTGTGATTTCAAATGCCACAGAACATCCATGTATGTAAATCAATTTCCAATCGCCAAGGGCACATGTGCAATCTGGCTACTGGCTAGAGTACAGCAGTCTTCTGAGGTTGTGGCATGTGGCCAGCAGTGCTAGCCTTTTGATGCCCTGGCAAGTGCTTGGATGGGAGGTTTGCCTCAGCCGGCCCCAGCAGGGTCCGACTCATCACTCCACTCAGTATGTTTACATGCACTAAGAGAAAATCTAATTTTTGCCTTAGTCTGGCTAAAATTGAACTTTTGAAATGCATGTACACAACTTAGTCCGGCTGAAATCGAACCAAACCAGCCTACTTATAATTGAGCTAAGACACCCAGATAATCCGATTTGAATCGCATTTCTCTCGGGAGGCAGGCAGGCAGGCAGCAGCTAAGATCGGATTGACACACCACCCATGAATGATGAAGACACAGCGAGGTCGGTAAACAAGCTCTGGTAACAATAGTTGCTGGTAACAACTGTTGGCTTGTGTACATGTACGCTGTGTATGTACGAAATGTACCTCCAGTGCTGCAGCATTGGCCATGTCTTCGCTCATATTCCCATCAAATATCTTAATAAAAGTCTTCAAACTTACATTGGAACTTACATTGGTTTAGCAGAACAAGTTTGGATTAGCCATAGAGAGTAAAAGAGTTAGCCATAACTAGGCTGATAGAAATGCGAAAGGGAGTATATCGCCACCTACTGTCGCAGAGTCAAACGCACTTTGGTCAATAATTTGATTTTCTTCCCATGCATGTATACTCAGATTACTCAGATTCTCCTGTTAAATCATTAGCTTGGTTATTGCCAATAGTTTGATTTAGATGTGCATGTATACATACTGACTGACTTATCATGCTTATCAAGCTTAAATCACCTCTGATATTCATTCGCTTGTTGGAGAAGGTATGATGAGACTACAGATCCAAACGTCTGAAGTAGAGAGCACATTGCTTCCTGAAACTTTAAAATACTTTTTTCTCCCTTGTTTTTATGGCTGAGGATCCCGTGCGCGCAATGACAAATAGCTTGTGGTAAGCTGACCTGCTTTTCGCCTGTCTGGTGAAACCATGATTGAGGTCCATGCCTTCACCATGAAGTCATAATAGAATAACTGAGCTTTCGTTCCCCCCACTGCTGTACGTGCGTTTGTCTCAGCAAGGTCTTCTGAAATCTCAGGCAAGTGAGGCAAGATGAATGGCCTTCTTCTCTGTCTTCTGCATTTGCAGTAATCACCTGACAGCTGCACGCAATAATGTCTGTATGACTGCACCAGTGTAAGCCTGCATTCTCAGTCTGTGTTATTGCAGAACATTCTGTTCAAATGGTGCTTTTGATTTTAAGGGAGTCTCTATACTACCACCAAGAACTCGAGCCAATCTGATCAGTTTGGTAAACGCTGAGTGCCCTTCTGGCAGGAAAATCTCTGCCTAGCTCTAACAAATTGTATACATTCAAAATGTAATTTATGGGACACTTAAGGACTAAAGGATATTTGAAGACAAAAGCTGTGGCGTCTTAAAATGAGGTCATTTGAGGCTCTATGGCTACACAGCATCGTCCAAACCACAGTCTTGAATTCCGTCCCACAATTTTATTTTTTTTTTTGAAGAGAGGGGGGGGCGGTTGTTACAGGTCTTATTGACCATTCTCTTTGTTCCACTTTTCTACTTTTGGGCCTAGGCAGCAGAGCTCCAGGGCTTACCATTTTATTATGGCCCTCTCTGGGGAAAAGCGCTTGCATGAGACACACGGATGCTGGTGGAGACCAGATTTAGAGTGCACCAAATGTGTTTTCTGTCACTGTAGTTTAAGGTAACCTAACGGGCGGGTGAGGGGGGGTGTTAGTGTTGGCGGGTGTTTGGGGAGAGTGTGTGTGTGTGTGTGGGTGGTGGGGGGTGGTGGGGGTATGGGGTCTCAAGAGGTCGGCCATGTCTGTACATGCATTTTGCATTCTATGGGTGGAACACTCCTGCTTCCCAGAGGCTGTGATCGTTCCCCCATGCGCCGACCGGACGGAGTGTCTCGTTTTTAACCAGCCACCTGGTCAGCATCTTGACAGCATTACAGAGGCAGCGCGGTGGACTCGCCGCGTTGTGCTGCAGGGCCCCGCTGCTCCCGGCGGCCTTGTTCTGCAGTTCTCCTCCAGTGTGGAGTTTCACATCTCCCCCGGGAGCGCTGGAGGGGTCACAGAGCCGACGTTGCACACAGACGCTTCCCCGCTTCACATGGAAGATGATTGGCATGATGGGAATTTAAACGTCTCACACCCGACATTAATAGAAACCTGTATGACTCATTTGGATGAGAAAGGGAAAGAAAGCGCGAGAAAAGGAGAGAGAGAGAGAAAGAGAGAGCGAGAGTGATGACACTTCAGCTGCTTTACCAGTTCGAGAGCTGGAATCACACTCCTAAAGGTCCCATCCAGCCAGATTCACGCTTTTATCAGGGCCATCTGACATTTACCTGCACTCCTCACCTTTCCGTGAACAACAGAGCAGCTGTGATCAGGTGGGAATATGTAGGGGGCTCGTCCTCCATGCGCTTTTTCAGTGGGGGTGCGAACAGCTCAGCCGAGGGCTCCTCTGTTTCAAAGTGACCCTGTGAACCCTCCCTTTATAATGGCCTCTCCTCCATGCCAGACCATTAGCTAACATTTGCTCAAAATCAGCTCCACTGCCACCGCAGCCGCTGCCTGACCCAACCAGTGTGGTAATCACGTCCAGCTTCACCCTCCCGCTCTCCTCCCTTTCACCCCTGCACACCTCGACACCATCACCACCCCCTCCAGACACCCGGCTGCATCTTGTACTGCCGAGCACTGGTGGTGCATAGGTGAGCGACGTCTGTGCTACAGGGGCCCCCGCTCTGCATGTCTCTATCCACCCACTCGTTCTAAATGGAGACGGTAAACAATGGCAGCGGTTTCATTGACTCCCAGCCTGGCTGCCCCTGCTGCTTTGAAGTACAAACCTTGTCAGCGTTGGCAGCGGCGGCGGCGGCGGCAGCGGGCGGGCGGGTGGACGAGCGAGCAGCTACTGTGGCGCGGTCATGAAATATGGATCGTGTGGGCTGAAGGCTGTGAAACGCGGAAAGAATTATCCGTCACAGACAGGGCCCAGCAGGGGAGCTCTGGTCGAGCTAACGGCATAGACACACCATCATACTCATAGAGTTTGGATGGCAGAGTTCCTGTGGAGCCCAAGACAACAAAACATAGCGTAGGAGGAGGAGGAGAAGATGTGGTGTGAACATTCATCTTTTTGAATAATATATATTTTCGGCATAAAACGGACTTAATGTATGCCTGCTTTAAGAATAATGCATTGCTTTCTTGCTTGGTCACCAAAAGATTAATGTTATGTAAATAGTAAAAAAAAAAAAAGAAATAAAGCAGTGATGTAGTTTTTAGGTCCCAACTGAATGGTACTCTGCACTCTTTATATTTCTGCATACATAAATTAATTAATATCTTGACATTTAGATGCGGCTAGAGTACATTGACCTTTTGTGCGCAGGCACTGCTGTGATTTCTTTTTTAAGCTGGTACCTTTAGCCAGGAATACTGACACCCTACCAAGCCAGCCTCTTCACCCTAAGCGGTGACAGTATATATCTCACCTTGAAAGAGAGAAAGAGAGAAGAGAGAGAGAGAGATCAGATAAGTAAGAGAGTGAGTTATCGGCCAAAAAAAGAACGAGTCAGGGAAAAAGAAGTTGTTTCTCCTCATCAGTAAGAGCGTTGTGTCCAAAATGAGCTCATTTAAGAAAGTCAAGCCTCTCCTTCTCAGACCTCCCCTCCGTTAGCCTACCCATTTGGCCCAAATTGAATTGTATCTCATTTGAACTTTCCTCAAAGGGACTGACAGCAGAGCCGAATTGCGTGAGCGGCATTGCCGAGGGCCTGTGGTTGAAGGTGTCCAGCCTCTCTCTATTTTTTTCTTTCCCTGACGGTCATTCTTTGATGGTGCCTTTTGACGTAGTGAGCTAGCCCAGCGTTGATTGATCCCATGGCTGCCCACATTTTAGCTTTTTCACATGATACTGTTTATCAGAGCCAATTTTTCCTACCACACCAAATGGCCATAGGCCTTTATGCATGCCTTCCCCATGAGTATGGCCACAGGCTTTGTTTTGGAGAAGTTTCCTCTGCTTTTACTTTCCCTCTTCTGCTGTTTGTGTCATGAGTTTTATTTTTAAGTATTTTATACCAGACCACAAGGATAAAAATTGTATTAATGAGAGGAAGCTGTATGTCTGTCCAGACCGACAGACATATGCATGTTTCAAATAACCACTTGGGCATGGGCAGAGAATTGGGGAGAAAAAAAAAAAAAAAGAACTAGCCCACCACATTTGACCACACTCACATTGTTTCCAAGTCTCGATCGAACCAGAGCCTCAGCTGAAACTGAAGAAATGTGTGGATGGACTGAGCAAGTTGCTGTGACTGAAACCTGGCAGGTACATGAAGTGTGTGCATTGTGTACCGGACCCGGGAGGCATCATCCCCTTGGTGAACCATGATGTAAGAGGCCAGGGTCGGGCTGGGGAGCTCAGCAAAAATGGCCGCAGAGCCTGCAACCCCACCAGTGCGCCATGAAAGTTAAGCCTGCCTGCCTTCCCCTCCTCCACACACACACGCACGCACACACGGACACACACCGCACACACGCACACACACACACACACACACACACACATACACACACACACACATGCCTCTCCACCCCTCCAGTCTCAACAATCTCTGTTTGTCTTTCAAGCGATCCGTTTCCCAGAAAGAGCCTGCAGTAAGGATATGCTGCTTCTGGAGCTTTGTAATCAATAAGTCTCTCAGAAGAACCGAAGCCTCGCATACAAAGAAAAACGAGAGCAGCGTCTGGCAGGGGTGGCAGTGCAATGAGAGACAAGAGTGATGTTTTTTGAGGTTTGTGCACTGGAGTCATGTATATCTGGAGGCTTCATCAGCCAGAGTGGAGCGCTGTGGAAGCAGGGCTTTGCCTCCATCCCACTCGCTGTCTCTCCTCTCAGCGGAGGCCAGAACTCTCTCCCTTTTTTCCCTTCTCTCTCCCTCTCTCTTTCTCAGTCTTTATGTGTTTTAGTGTGTGAACAAGAGAACAAGGATAGCTGAGTGCTCTGGGTCTTCCAACATGCAGATAATATTAGTGCGCTCTGTTGAGCAAGTCTTGCATCCAATTAGTTACATTTTTGAGAATGACATGTCATATATAAGATATGAACAATATGTAATGTAAACAAGAAACACGTAAAGATGTTGGATCCCTGTCAGTCTTTTAATCATGTGATGTGCCCACTCATTGTCTTTAACTTTATTCTGACTGTGGGAGTAACATTACCCATTAGTGAACGGCTACTCATGCATTTGTATTTTTCTCTCTGTTCTCCTTTCTGTCCATGGAGTGACTCTATGAAACACCACAGGATTAGAATGTTGTGTGACTTAGATGGCCTCTTGCTTTCACACTTTAATCCTTTGTGCTGCCTCTGTGCTGCAAACAAAGAAGAGACTCAAGTTCTGAAATTGAACAGGGTCAGCTGGTTAGGAGTATCAATGCTGTGGTTCCAGCTCCCACCCTTCCCCCTGTGTTGTGTAAAGTGTGTGTGTGTGTGTGTGTGTGTGTGCGTCTGTGTGCATGCGTACATGTTTTTGTGACTGCACGGAGATGGGCCGCTCTTCGTGCTTAGTATGCGTGGAGAACCCAACTTTCCCACTGGTCAGATGCTAATGCACTGAAAAGCCTAGGGGTCAAAGGTCGCACAGACCTACGGTGTGACATCATGACAGCTCGAGAGAGGTCAGGCAGAGGGGGTGTGACGATACACTGGGATGACAAAGAGCCTGCCGATACCAATAGAATTCCATCACATTGAAAAGGACCCAACAAAGAGTGATGGAATCTCCTAAGGCTTCTTGAGGCTTTTCAAGACACAGCAGCTTTTTTGTTAGTTTTCGCATAAAACAGATCAACACATAAAAATGGCCACCTCTTCCGTGCCATTCCATCATCGGCTCTGGGCTATTGCCCAGTTTGAGATATCCTCTCCATCAGTTTCTTAATAATCTACTGAACCACAGCATTTGCAATTGCACTTATTGTTATTGTTGGTTACCCTGAAGCACAGAAAGCTTCTCGACCTCTCATTAACGACAGTTCCCATGCATGATTGCTTCTCTTAAGTGTTGCCACCCGATTTGTTCCCTCCCCCTCTCTGGAGGATTGCATCTTGAAGGTGATGCCTCATTATTGATGACTTTCATGTGTGTTAGTGGGCGGGGGTGGAGGGCTTTGGCAGAATCTTGTCACAGCTGTCTCGCACTCATCGGCATGGAAGCGGCTGACGCACAAAGAATCTGCGTGACGTGCCAGCGTGAGCGAAATATTTTGAGGGGGAAACCCAGCTGGAGGGCTAATAATACAACCCCCCCCCCCCCAATCCATCTCTCCCAGTACTCTACCATGCTAAATTGCCTCCATGCACAGTGCCTTTCATCTGCTGCTATTGAAAGGTAAGGGAAAGTTCCTTCAGAGACTGGACATTAGGGGCTGTGGTGGTGGTGGCTGAGATGAATGTAGGAGATGTGTAGTAATGGATGCCCTCTGATACCTGCCGAATGAATCTCTATTTCACAGGGTCAGGGTTTGGCTCTCTGTGTGACCTGTAGCGGAGTGATGTCTCCAAGTACCTATTGACTGTGGGTCTGGGTTGTGCTGCACTTGCTACAAAGCCATTCTGAAATAATGAAAAGGCTGAGAATAAGTTTACTCTCTCTGTTCTTTCTTTCTTTCTTTCTATCTTTCTTTGTCTCTTACACACACACGCACACACACACATACACAAACAAGCCTACAGCCGGCCTACAACATTGTTTTTTTTTATCCTGTCCAAAATCTAAAAGCTGGACAGAACATTTCGATAATTTATTTAACCAACATACATCTAAACATCTTCTAATTTCATGCTGCAGATCCATACACAGTGCAAAGAGCAGTGCGGCATGATCTGTTCATTGATATCCATTCCCTTTCACATAACTAAGCAAATGAGAAAGCTCTCAGCTTGTTCATTTAAATGGTTCCCTCCAAGTCATGCATGGGAATGATTCGTCACTAGAATGAAATCCATCTACCAGTAGAGTTTACTCAAATAGAGCCGGAAGAAGACTCTTGAAGATCCCTAAAGGGTGCAGGTGACCTGTGATTCGGAATGTCAATGAATATAATGTGCCGATCAGGATATTGTTTTGCGGGGTCTCCTGGATCTCCTGAAAAAGAACTGAATTTAATTACTGTCATTTTGTGCTCTGGGTTTTTTTTTTTTGCAGTGTCTCAGCGCCGTGTGCAACTTGCCTGTGATTGCTGCTGCTGCCGCTGGAGATAATGGTCTCCACTTTATGAATAATTGCAGGCAATTAAAGCCCTTAAATTCCTCTGCTTACTAAGGGAGATACTGTCCTGCCAGACGAATGCTAATCACTCCTCCTCTGTAATTGCTCTCCAAGGCAGCATGTATTATGTAAGTGTATGTGGAGTCTTACGCTATAGATTACATAAATAGTATTAATTTCAAGCCTATATGATTCAGTGTTGTGCTCAAGACTGGGCCGTGTCTCGCTTTGTCAAGCTTGCACATCTTCCATCTCGTCTGTCTGAATAAAAACATAAGGCGGCAAATCTGTTGGTTTGCAGATAAGGACTGAGACACTGAGGATGCATGTCCTAATGGGAGACTGAGCCGGTTGTTGTTCCTAACAGACTGTGCCAATGTCTGGGGGAAGAGAATCTGGAGAAGTGTGTCTGATGGAGATGAGAGAATGACTCTCCTAAAAGAAAGAGCATTCACATTTTCACCGGAAACTCTATGGTTCCACATGATGTGATGCTACAGCATACTTGAGCCGCTTGTTTTTGACTGTGGGTTGTTTTGGAGGGGGAATGACTGTTACCAAAAGTTCAAAGGCTTTCTATCCTATCAGCGATGTAATTCATTCTTCGTGACTTTAGTGAATGAATATTTTATCACATTCCACATCCACAGTTCTAAACACCAGCTTGAGAGGTGAGGAGAATGCACATTCTCAGACACAGCGTGTGCTGCATTTACTGTTAATGCCTAATGATAGTGCCTTAGTGTCTAATGCTTTGTTTTCTCTCTCTCTCCTCTCTCTCTCTCACACACACACACACAATCATGTGCTCACACATATATACACTCAAAAACACACACATGCTTACATAGATACACAAGCAAACACACACACACACACACACACACACACACACACACACTTCCTCTAGTGCATGGAGTCTCACCCGTAGCATACTCGTTAAGAGCCATGAGAGCTGAGCTGTCTTCCGGCTCTCTTATCTGGGGTGGCATCCCACGGGCACCCTCTTCTTCACGCCAGCCTTGGCCGTGTCACACAGAGAGAGAGAGAGAGAGAGAGAGAGAGACGCCACACCCTAAACCCCCACCTGCTCCTCCTCCTCCTCCTCCTCCAAAGTCTGCTTCCCGTCTGGCATGAAGTGATAACGTGTGACGGCAACGTAGCATCTTTACCTGAAAATCCCATCAGCGGTTGCTGGAGCACGTGGGAGTGTCGAGAGGGCCTGGGCAGGCCAGCTGGCTGGCGGGCTGAGGTCTCTGCGGTTTTGTGTTGTGATGCCGACTCGTCTCCTGCTGAAACTGTTGTCAGGTGATTCCTCTCAGCGACACTGAGGTGATGCCTCTGACAGGTTTACCTTGTTTCAGGTCAAATGAGATTTTCCCCTAGATTTGCAGGAACACGGCAGAAACACACTGTCGGGCGTTTGTGTTTTGATGTGTCTCAGACAAAAATGAATGACATCTGGCGCTAATGTGTCTTGACAGAGCCTGCTGGCATTTTCCACAGCACAGACATGAGGACTTAACCTTTTTTTTCTAAAGAAGATTTTGAGGCTTTTGAGGAGGAAGGTAATGTCATCTCTAAATGCTTTTTCAGTATACAGTTGAACTGAAGTTCAGCTAGGTGTTTTTTGTAGCTTTTGAGAGCTTTTGGGAAAAAAAATGGTTTGATGTTGAATTCCTCTCAAATTGTATTTTTGTGTGGTTTTAAATACAGAGATGCATGATGCTAAGGACATTGCGTTCTCTGCAGCAGATAATGCATAGGGTGCCTTGCCTCCAACATACTAAATGTGCTTTTGAACATCCTTAGATCATCCTCTGTGGAGACTTGCGGATTGATTTTTGCCACAGTCTCTCTGCCGGGTTAGACAGCGCTACACAGCTCTCCACCCAGCTGCTTTGGATGGAGGATGGTGTGGACAGGACTAATGGATTTGTTTACAGCACACACACCTCACAGGTCGATACATAGATGTAATGATTTTGTTGGTTCAATGCCTTCCCTTACCCCCTGCTCTCTATACATTCACACAGAAATATGAACAGGAGAATCTGATAGAGCTTTCATTCTGCTGCATCTACCAAAGGCATAGCATGGTGATGCATGATAATAACCCAAACCTCTTTAACCTCTGCACGCCACTCAAATGCCTCTGCCTTACCAGTGCTTGTAGGAGGAACAGTACAATTCACATACATCAAGTGAACACCCTACTCATTAATGAAGGAAAGGTGCTTTTTAAAGTCTTTTCTGAAGATTGCACAATATATAGCCTCAATATACAAATCATACAACCGCCACAGTTGCATGTTAGTGCTGCCCTTAGCGGCAGTATTTATGATGTGAATCAGCGTCACAGGAGAGACGTCGGCTTGCTGTGCATGTGATGTAGTCTGACTCTACTTGGGTTCGGCCCCGAGTTACGGGTGTAAGGAAAAGGTTTATAATTAGTAAGCAGAGAGACATGCAGATTATAGCTTATGGTGGAGCGTTCTGACCCATTTTACTGGAACTAGGGCAGTTCCCGAAACTTTTCATGGCCATAGGTGGCGTACTGTGTCCATGCCCGTATGTTGAGCGCACTGAGGCGAGAAGATATTTCTATGCCAGCGAAAAACCACAACAGAGGTGTATGTCATCAAGTCTATAGAACTAATGACTGGCTTGCTAGCTTGCTTGAGCACTGTAAGAAACCAACTGCATTTTATCCCACTCACACAGCATGTACACACACACATATACACACGCACACACACACATACACACACACACGCTCACAGTGTTGTATTTTTAAAATGCACATAAATTTAAGAATTTATGAAACACAAACACATACACACACATGCAAGTGTACTCCCTGACCCAGACGACTAGAGTACAAACACACACACACACACACGTACACATTCATTCTTAGCCCCCCGCAGCTTTGTTTGTACTGTGTGTTTTTTCAGTTGATTCATGCACCCCTCACTGTAGCATACACCTTTAGATAAACATACACAAGCTAGACCATGTGCGTGCGAGCACACACACACACACACACACACACACACACACACACACACACACACACACACACACATGTGCAGCCTACCTCCACACATGAACACATAGAAACACATGCACACTCACTCAGTCCCATACACATATACCACCCACAACCCACCCCCTGCCCAGCACACCACACACTCAAACACACACACACACACACACAGTGAGAGAGAGAGCTGGGTTTGTTTTGTGTTCTCCTCTCTCTGTGTTTCATATTTTATGATGAGTGTGAGGGCCTGGGCTGCGTAGCCTGCAGACATGGGGAGTTGGCAGCGCTCCAGAGAGAGGCAGAGAGAGAGAGAGAAAGAGAGAGAGAGAGAGAGAGCCTGTGCAGCATCCTTAAACAGCTCCTTCCCTCCCTCCCTCCCTCCATCTCTCTCTCTCTCTCTCTCTCTCTCTCTTTCTCTCTCTGTGCGCTACATCAACCTCTCCCTCACACACATACAGCTCCTGATTTATTGTGGATTTCAAATTAACTATTAGGGAGGGGAAGCTGCTTTTCGCTTAGACAAAGAAATCTACAAACGCTGAAATCAGAGGGCTTCCAAAAAGCACTGTTGTGTTTGTGAAGTGCTCTGCTCGTTACTCATTACGGCAGTTCATCTGCGAGTCAGGGCCGCTGTGTATACATTAGCACGTAATTGGCCCCAGAACATCTTAGAGCTCGAAAATACTTTCGAATAATTTTCACCATGAAATAATAAGCCACTATCAAAATGACCTTTTTAGTGTAATTGATAATCTCTGGTCTTTGCCATAAAAGTTTATTATTCCATCCTCTTTTTGGGATGAAAATAAACTGTAATAATGTTAAACAGCAAATTTGTTGCAGAGAAATATGCTTCATATAAATAACACGTGGGGAAGATCATACAGAGTTTTGATGCGATTTGACAAGTTCTGAAACAATATTTAAACTCATTATCTCATTTTGTTTGTGCCTACATGGATAACAGAAAAAAATATCTAACTAAATTAAGTCTTTAAATCATTTTTAAGACAAAAAGTGCCTCATCGTCATATATGCAGTTCCCAGTTTATAACATAAAGCCACATAGTCATATTTCTATATGTGTTTTCTGTAATACTGACAAATATTTTGTGACTGTAAAAGTATTTTGCATGATTCTAAGACATTTAAATTGCATAGGTCATGGTAATGGAGTTACAAATGCTCCTATTATTAAAACAGGATAAAAGTTTATTTTTTTGAAGATGTTTATGTTTTTTGAAGAATTAAAGAAATAAAATACTTAGCCTAGCATCAGTTAGGCTAGTTTGCACTTATTCAGACATATTAGTAACAGAAGGAGTGAGACAGAGACATGGGGTGGGACACATAGCCAAATTTTGATATCATTTTGCGTGATATAATTTCCTATTGTTTAAAAGATGCTAGATGATTGATAAAAATGCATTTTATGAGAGCAAACTGCTAATGTCTTATGTTCAGCCTTACATTGTCTTCAAAGAGCTGTAACTTGTGATCCCGGGCACTTAGAAACAAAATTCAACCTGTTTTATAAACTTTACCACTATGTAATCCATACCAGATGGGTGTTGCAGAGATATATGATGTTTGATTTGTCACTCTAGATGCTAACATGCTCCTGATCTTCCCCACAAATGAAAATTAATTTTATACTGAAAAGCAATTTCCCTTTTCAACACCTTACATGAAATTAAAGTCTTAAAGTTGTCTAATACTAGTCTATGGGAAATACAGCAAATGTATCATTTTGTTTATTTTAAAAATCCTTGTCCTCTTCAATGTGCCAGGATATGCTTTTCCTTTTGTTAGTGTGTGTGTGTGTATGTGTGTGTTTGTGTGTGTGTGCGGGTGCGGGTGTGCATGTGTGTGTGTGCATGTGTGTGTGTGTGTGTGTGTGTGTGTGTGTGTGTGTTCTCCCACTCAGCTTTTGGAGCTTGGGGAAAAGGACTCAACAGAGCAGGCAAGCTGGTGACTTTAACACAGCAGATGGAGCTGGTAACAGGCTGAATAGTAGAAAGGGGGAGAATGAGAGAGTGATAGAGTGAGAGAAGGAGAAATGAGAGAGATAGCGAGAGAGAGAGAGAGAGAGAGAGGGAGAGTGAGTGATACTGAGAGAGTAAGGAAGTGATAAGAGAGAGTGAGAGAAGGGCAGAGGCGATGAGGGAGAGAGAGAAGAAGAGGGGAAACAGAAAGGAAGAGCACAGCAGATAGAGAGAGAGAGAGAGAGAGAAAAATTGGATCAAATTCAGAAGGGAAAGGGGTGAAAAGGGAAAGAGTGAGAGAAACCTATCTGAGGAGGGAGGAAGAGATAGAGAGCTCAAGGAGAGAAACCAGGGGATTGCTCTTGTCGTTTTCCTGGGGGCTAGTAGAGCGACAGCACTAGCGGCAGTGTGGTGGGGAAGGCAGAGCTGAGCCAAGACTAACAGCAGGCCGTCGGGGCACCACACTGCTGGCACTGGCGGGCATCTGGAGATGAGGGGAGAATGAGATGTAAATATGAGAGAGAGCCTGTGTGGCTCACCACACCTTTACAGCAGGCCCACGAGGGTGTGTGTGTGTGTGTGTGTGTGTGTGTGGTGTGTGTGGAGATGAGGCGAAAATGAGATATAAATTTGGAGAGAGAGCCTGAGATTTGCCTGCAGCTTTACCAGAGTTCACAAGTGTGTGTGTGTACGTTTGCGTGTGTGTGAGTGTGTGTATGCATGTGAGAGACAGAGAGGGTAGAATGAGACATAAATGCGTCTGCATCGCTGCACCTTTAAAGAGATCTTGTGTACACAACTACTGTTAGACTTGTGCAGTCTCTCAGGGGTTCTGTGTGTGTGTGTGTATGTGTGTGTGTAAAACAGAGTGGATGACATCAGAGGAGTATGCTGTTTTATGTATAGGCTTCTTTGCCCCTTGGTTGGCTATACCAGGAGATTTTCCCTGTCTGACCTTTACAGATAAGACACCCCCTCACACACACAACACACACACACACACACACACACACCATGCACACATATCCAGAAGGTGTGTGGATCCTCTTAAGAGCCTGCATGGAGACTTTAAGTCTTGGCTCCCTTCCTGACCCATGGAGACCTTAAGCACTGCTTCTCTTTCTGTGCCATTTTTTTCTGCATCTGACTTTTAGATCATTACCACCGCTCTGGTGCCGGTGCCGGTGCTGGTGCCATGCCGGTGCCCAGTCTAGAACTGGTTCTGCATGTTTCGACCGAACAATCACTGGTGCTGGTATCAGAAAGCTGGCACCAGCACAGTTCCCTGAAATTGCTTGTGGTTGGAACCACACTGTCACAGTGCTGTGTTGTTAGCAAAATCATGCTAATGTTATGTGCAAGCTGTGTGTCTTTGATTTGTGGCTGTCACATCCGTCTCCTGTAAGTTAACAACCTTTGCTGTTAGTTTTGTTTACCATAATGCAAATATCACTCAACACATAGCCCATTCATGTTTTCTAATTACGACTGCTACCTGTGCTTGCCAGTATACCACCATAGATCCAGCTAGCTTTACACTGACATGAATACATCGTCTCAACAAAAGTATTTTATTAAATGGTATAATTTCAAACAGGGTTCATTCTTAATGTGAAAGTGAGAAATTATGCTAAAATGAGAAATTTGGCTGTTGAATTTTGTCTGTTTTTGCCCTGGAGTGTCAGAATTAATCATTTGAAATGATAGCAAATGATAGGCTGCATGTCAAACTAGTTACCGACCCTGGACCTAGGTTCTGTGAATGTAACCATGGTAATGATTTGCTGAAACCTGTGGTAATGCGTGTCAGTGCTGGTGCCGGTGCTGGACCAGAACCAGTTCAACTCCAGCATCCGCGCCAGCACCGGCACGGCCCTGGTGGAAAAGAGGTATTTTAGTCCTGGTTCTTCTCCTGCATTGAGGCTTAATCCACTGCAGCCTGCATGGAACCATAAGTCCTAGTTCTCCTGCTCCATTACATGTCTATTTGGAGACCTTAAGTCCAGGTTCCTGGCTGTCCCACTGCTTCACTACTGCCTGCATGGAGACGTGGTTCCCCCCGCTTCAGGCCCTTTATGCCCCTCTGCCACACCGTTATGAAGGCAGCTGCACCCTGCTGTACCCAGCCCAGCCACGGTGACTTAAAACCCTTAAAGAGGGTTACTGAGCCAGATCGTGCTCTCTCTCTGTCACTCTGACCTTGCATGATTGCTTGTGCAGATGCTTGTCACTGAGTTAAAAGCACCGCCTCCCCCCAACCCACCCACATCACCCTCCCCAATGTCTGCCATTTGACATTAATGTGCGCGGGCTGTCTTTGACATTGCCTTAATAAAAAACACTGCCACATAACTCCACCTGCTCCCCCACCTGTCATTGCCCGTTAGGACCCTAATGGTTCGGACTCTCACTTTTGTCTGCATTGTCTCTCACTTAGATGAGTGTGTGAGTGTGTGTGTGTATGTGTGTGTATATCTGCCCTAATCTGCTGAGACAAAGGACTTGTCTGAGAAACTAAGTCATCACCAAAAAGTTTTTCACTTGGCATTGTTCTCTGGACCCTTAATTGTGAGGATGTCTGCTGGCAATTATGCCTCAGATAAAACTATCAATTTGTTTTGACACGTCTTTGTGTTTGAAAAAAAGAGGACTGGCCCAGTGTCAAGCTCCAGCCTTCTGCTTTATGTTCCATATGACATAATCCCCATCACAATGTTATGAAGCGTGTCATTATGACAATCTATGCGAGAAATCTTATCATTACTGGTGTCTGTCACATAGTCATTTGCATTGTAACTGTGTTCTTCAGGGTTAGCCTTGTCTTTATCCCAAAATCAGGTCACATGTGGCCTATATAGCCTATGTTTTGGTGCTGCTGGGTGCAATTGGGTCCCAATAATGCATTCAACATTTGTTGAAGTGCAGGGAGTCATAAACAGAGTGAGTGACAATTCTGTGTGACATTTTATGTATAAATAAAATGTTTAGTGAACAGCTGTACGTCAGGGTGGCATTAACCATAATTTTCATCTTCTTTGTTTTAAAACCCACATCCTCAAAACTGTTGTCCCCTAATAAAAACCAAGCCATCCAACATCAACAGTCACGGCCCCATTTTAACTGCGGCCATCTGGACCCTGTCAAACAAGGACCAGCAGCCCATTGCCTCCTATCTATAGGGCACAGTGTAGCATAGCCTACAATGTTAAATGCTTGTGAGTGGAGGAGAGACTCATAGTATAATTCAATTCAATTAATTCAATTCATTTGGATTTATACAGCACCATTTAAAATAGAATCTCATGGTGCTTTACAGACATTAACAAGGAGCATCCAAGAGCAATAGTTCAGAGAAATTCAATACAGAGAAATTCAATTTTCCAATGCCCCCACCCCCACCCCCGACCAAATCTTTAAGACTTACACCCTCATCGACAAAACTGGTACGAATTAGGCTCATGATTGGCTAGTTATTAAGGGTTCAGGGCTTAGGGGAGTGTTGGGATTCAGTCTAAGCGTCCCAGTGACTGAACTCTAAAAGCCTGTTTTGACTTTGGACACTTTAGCATCTAGGCTAGACAGGACAGAACCACAACACCATAGCCTCTGCTTTCCACAGTCTCTGGGATCTTTTTTGTAATGCCATCCATGGACGCTAAGCAATTTGAGACATTTCAGTTCACTGAGGTGTGGCTGGTGGCTCTCTCTCATCTGGAGCACCAGACACAGTTAAGTGTTTGCTGCTCAGTGTGGTGGAGCGATGCTACAAAGAGTATGGAGGAAAGAAAAAGTCCTGGGGTTTGAAGACTTGGCTTCCTCGATCCCTGCAGGTCTGTGAAAGAGGGAGTTGGGTGAGCCTGCATCCATACACATGCATGCTCAGCGTGAGGACCAAAGATGCGCTAACTTCCTGCAGTTTGCATTAATGAGATCCATCTCAGATTGGAATGATATTTCATCTCAGTCAGTGGGAGATATTCAATAACACACTTTTACACTGCTTCTTCCCGGGCTCTTGATATAGTGGGGTTTTGTCTGTCTGCAAGTATTTAACAGATCAAATGGGCTTTTATGATAAAGAGTGAATACTAATAGCATATATGGAGCTAATTGCAGTTATTAATGTTTATGGAGTCATACAGAACATAAAACATGCACTGGGAAGCAGCATAATTACATGCATAATGTATGATACACACAAATGTCTCGCTAAGACAACCACTCAGCAGCCATTAATGCAGTCATGCCCTCTTGTCTGATATTTATGCATTATATTGTATTGATTTTTCAGTTGGAGGATACAGCATGATGCTCTTTTTGTGATAGGTTAATATTATGATAATGCAAGAGATTGTATAGGATCCAATGTTCTATTGATGTTCAGTACTGTGATGGTATCAGAGCATATGAGGTCTCTTGGCAGATAAATAGAAGTCTAGGTATTTTTTTTATGGAGAGATATCAGCACGCATGTTACATGAAAATGAGAAGTGTCTTGCATCAGTATGCCTGAATAGCCTGCCCTAACCTCAATCCACAATCGGGTTAATACAACTTGTCCTGCTGAGCAGTTGGAATAGAACATGTTGTTCTGTCAAGTGCTTGGAGAAGGCAGCTTTAACCTGATGTGTGTCAGAGAAGAGCATGATGCATGCAGCCCCTTGGAGGTTGGTTTTAGTGGGCACACATAAATGACAGACAGACAGTAAAACAGTCACAGTATTTCAATGTAGCAGTGCTGTGCTGTCTTACATGGACTGAAATATAGGATTGAAGGGAAATATATGGTGCAGTATACCGAATTTAGGCTCCATGTAGCAGCACAGTTTTAGTTTTTTGTTTTTGGTCTTTCAAAAAGCATATTGCACAGCATATTTCATTTCGACTGAAAGGTATCCAGTATGAAGGGAGATGAATATTTAACTGCTGGCAGTCTGAAAGAGAGACTAGAAAGAGAGTTAAAATTCTTTTAAAAGGCCCATTACCAACGTATCATAAGATCTCTTGGGATGGAAAGTGGTGAGGCATTTGTTTTTCCTCTGAATTATTCAAAGGATGTGTGAGCAACTGCACAAATGTGGCATTCCAATTAGGAACTCTCAGTTTTTTTAAAAAAATGTTTTTACTTTTCAAGGAGTAAAGCACAACTTCATTTAGATACTACTGACAACAAACGTGTGTAACACCGGGATCATAACCCTTGAGGAATGGCATTCCTTACATCCTTCCACCTCCAGATACTGGAAGCCTCCACACACAATCCACAAACCACAGTGCATAATATACCAACCTTACTGAATGTAAAACTACTGTATGTGAGCACACAATCCACAAACCACAGTGCATAATATACCAACCTTATTGAATGTAAAACTACTGTATGTGAGCTTCTCTCACATTCACCTGTTAACCTACATGTGGTGTACTGTTATAGGTAGAAGGAATCAGAAACTAGCTTACGCCCACACAGACACTTCAACGCTGCTGTGTAGCTTTTATCCAACCATGTAGAAATGAAGCCTTGTTGTGTAAAACATGTCGGCTGTACGGCTCAATCTGAGGCAGCACAGAGAGAGAGAGAGAGAGAGAGAGATGCAGAGAAGCAAATGACATACCCAGGACCAAAATAAGAGGACGGTCACTTGTGTCACCCAGTGGGAGAGCTACACCCTCTGTCTGTTCCGCCACAAAAGCGTACAGAGGCCTGAGCCTCCCCCTGTAAATATACAGCCCAGAGCCAGGCCAAAGAGCAATGTATAGCAGTGGGAACATGTTGAGCGCTGCGTGGGTTATTCAAGGGAAATGAATAACTGGACCAGAGCACGATCATATATTTGGGAGCTCTTGTTGGCTTTCCTATGATAGTCACGCTGCTTTATACCTTGAAACACTTGAAGACATACAAAGACGATTAGAATCATGCATTTTTTTATGATCACCAGAGGACATACTGATGTAGTATATTAGTCCTGAGAGTGATGAAAAATGCTTGCATTGTTTGATTTATGAGAGAGTATACCATTGCGAGATTCATGCTTTTCTGTGTTTTCGCCCTTATGAATGTGTATATGCTCTTGGGCAATGGCTTTCCCATTGTAGTCAGATGTTCAGGGCCTTGAACATAGCCATTTGAAGTTCTGCCAGGTAATGTGTGCACTGCTATTTGATTGTCCTGTAATTCGTCTTGTACACGGTACAGTCTGGGATAGTCTGCATCATATATCAGCCCCTTTTCCAAATATGTGTCTGGTAGATAGTTGTCTTTAGCAAGAAATTATGATCCTTTTTTCTTTCAGCTAGAACTGTCCTTAAAGAGCTTTCACTGCAAAAATTAAAATCAATAAACATGCTTGGAGCTCACCGGAGAAGCCCCATTTTTTTCATGCTTTTGGGGGTGTGGGGGGGAGGGCTGTTGGGGAAGAGGGCTGTTTGTCCTTGAAGTGTGGGACACGAGTTACCGCTGGAAAAGTGAGGTGTAGATTAGATCTGGCGTTGAGAATGGAATCGCGTTATGCTCTGATGAATGTGCCACGGTCCTGGAGCACAGGGGTAAAAATATCAGTCGGTTCTGCCTCGGGGCCTGGGGGCCACAGCACTGGGAGCCGCACAGGGGCCAGGGTCAGAATCTACTTTTTGCAGGCCCACCTGCTGTAGGAGAGAGTCCCGGATAAAGTGTGCTCGCAGGAATCATTCAATCATTTCCTCCTTTTTTGCAATTAGCCTTAGAATTCATCAGTGTACACCTAGGCTATTTAGAGAGTGCAGTGATGAATTATTGTACCAAATACTGAACTTGTGATAGATGTTTGCATGCCAGTGTTTGTTACTTGTTCTTGCCAGCCACTGACATAATCATGTCAGTGCTGACTTTGTGTTTTATACTTATTTATTTTTCAACGAGAGTTATGGTTTCATTTTAAACATGATTTTGCTTTGACATGATGTAATTTAGCCAGACTAATAAATATAGCAAGGCCACAGTGTCCAGTTAATTACATTCATCTCCGCTGGACCGCTAGCCCGAATGCTAGCAGAAACAATTACCACCAACAGCAAATGCACTGACACTCTGTGCACCCCAGTATCAGGCATCTCTGACAGCTGTGGTGGAGACGGGTGGTCCACAGAGGTGGGGAGGCAACACCATGTGGGCCAGTTGGGGCAGGGGGAGGGTAGGTCTTTGAGCAGTAACTGTCAGACGCATGTTAGTGGTGATGGTGGTTTATGAAGAGAGGTAATGAGTGTCCCTCCTAATGGCATCAAGTGTGACATCACTGCCTCACATGTGTGAGTGTGAGTGTGTGTGTGTGTGTGTGTGTGTCTATGTGTGTGTGTATGTACGTGTGTGCACATACACGCGTTGCAGAATTGAAACAATCTCCTGCAGAAAATTACATTTTTGTTTTATCATGTAATGTAGAAATGAATGATGTGAGTGAGTGAGTAAGCGAACAAAGGGCTCTGGTGTCTTCCTGGTGTAAGCTATGGGGCAAAATGACTAATAATTACTCTCAGACACCTGAACCTTTGAATTCCTCTCATTTGAATTTGCTTCCATTGATGTGATGTGACCCATCAAAGTGCAGCCACTGTAAATCAATTCAATACGCTCTGGGGGAGAAAGGAGTGAAAAGTGTGTGTGTGTATGTGTGTGTGTGTGTGTGTAAGTTGGTGGAGTGGGGTGGGGGGTCCTGTAAGCTCTATTTAACGGCTGCTGTATCTTTTATTACCAACCTTTTTATAATCTCAGCATCTGAGAACCTCGAATGGAAAAAGAGGCCCTGAACATTTCCAGCATTTTCTGAAATCCCCGGGAAGCCTCTTAAGTTCTGCCCGCTGCAATCAAGCCTGTTAATGTCCCTTATTTAAGAGGTCGATTAAATTAGTGCCCTTCTTATATTGGAATTTGTCAATCAAGCCGCCTCAGAGGAATGGTAATTGATCCTCAGAAGACGGCAAGAGAGAAAGAGGTAGAGTCGCTTTTTCTTCTCCCTCTCTCTCTCACGAGATGGCAGCCGGGGGCTTAGCTGGAGTGTAATCCTGGAAGCGCAGTGCTGGTGTGGTACAATGACAGGAGAGGCACTCTGGTTTGACTGCACACTCATGCAGGCCATTATTCTTAGCAACCAGGGCTGGTGAGCTGATCTCTCTCTCTCTCTCTCTCTCTCCTCTCTCCATCCCACTTTCTCTATCTCTCCTGAAGTCATGTTACGCTAATAAAACTTCTCACCTGAGTTGTGTTGAGCCGGAATTGCGACAGCAGTCGTTTCCATGTGAACGGAATATCAATGGGAGGGACTCTGTAATGAATGGCAGTGATTGCTGCACTAGAGTGCTGATGGAGAGAGAGAGAGAGAGAGAGAGTAGGGTAGATATGTCCTGCTGTCAATTTGCAGACACCATAGATGTGTGCATGTGAGCATTTGCAAACACATACACACACAAACACACACACAGTGTTGCTGGCTTGCACATCCACAAAAATGTTCCTCCCTAATCACTGATACACAATAGCACACGCAGAAGCCAGTGCATAGACTCCAACCCCCTCCCTCCCCCAACACACACACACACACACACACACACACTTGCAAACGTGCACGCACACACACACGCACACACACACACACACATATACACACACACACACATAGTCTCTCTCTTGGCTCTCAGGGAAGCAAACAGACTGAAGCTGATTGATGATGGATGCTGGCTTCTGAAGGTCCCATATTTGAGTAATGTCTGTGTATGTGTGTGTGTGTGTGTGTGTGTGTGTGTGTGTGTGTGTGTGTGAGTGTTTGTGTGTGTGATGTATGTCTATGGACAATGTGTGATGAAATGCAGCTATGGCTCACCTGACCTCTCACTTGCCACCCTCGCCTCCTTATTGCCTTATTGGCCAGCCAGGGAAGAGAGAAGGCATTAAGGGGAGACAAAGGCACACACACCATGATCACAAGGCAATCTCCTTAAAAAGGGGTCAATGACCAGTCATTTTCATTCACATGTTTTAAACACTCGTCTAAGACTTAGAATGAATAATGTCAATATCTCAAGGGATAGGTGTGTGTCTGTGTGTGTCTGTGTGTGTCTGTGTGTGCGTGTGTGTGTGAGTGTGTGTATGTGTGTGTGTGTGTGTGCGAGTGCACGTACAGAATTGTCAGGCCAGGATTAACAAGCAAGAGGGTGCCGGCCAATGGTGATTGTGCAGGAAGTGGAAAGCGTCCCAGCCTGCTTCCCTCAGCCCCTCACAGCCCACCTCCTCCATCTGCTCCTTAAGATGCCATGGAAGCGCTTCATTTCCATTAGGCATCTCCAAACACTCGTCCCGTTAATCGGCCTCAAATTTGTTATTATTTAGATAGCTGCATCCAAATGGCCCAGAGTTAGATGGAAAACAAGGCTGATTTGACGGGTGCGTGAAGATTACGTGAGTATTTTTGTTATCAACATTAGTGAAAGGATTGATTTTTTTTTATATATAATTGCCATGGCTGGGGTATCTAGAATGGATTTATGATTATTTTTAATGCATTGCACTAATGTACAACATTTTAAAAGCACTTCCTGGCTCGGGCAGTGACTATCAAAAGACACACACCCCACCATAACCCACCACACCGCAGCAGAGTGAGAGACACACAGCCCAGTCTCTGACCACGTGCGAGCGCTCATACAGCCCACAGACAAAGGATTACCCATCAGCCCCCCCCCCCCGAGCATGCTGCCGAGGTGTGGGGGAGCACAGCGCTGGGGAACGGGGGCGGTGGGGGAGGAGTGGGGAGGAGGAGAGAGGGGGTAGAAGGAGGAGAGGTGGGGGCTATGAGCGAGTGGGGATGAACAAAGAGGAGTATCAGGATCCTCCTTGTGCTGTCTGGAGCACCAGACCAGACTGCCTGCTAACCTGAATAAAACAGCCACAGTTTTTATCGACAAAAAAAACATTTTTGAATGTTTTGTTTTAATTTGCCTAAGAAAATTTCTAATGCAGTGTTTGGCTGATTTAATCATTGTCACTGGATGTACAAAAAAGAATGCGTGTGTTCCTATTTATCAGGCAGTCTGGCCATGTTTTTTCCATTCCAGGATTGTGTAACATGCATTATGAAACATCTTTGTTTCATCTTTGCAC
>PYXC01000089.1:2780000-2797500 GCA_015244755.2 Tenualosa ilisha | reverse complement strand
TGATGATAAAGAAAATAATTTAAAAAGTTTATATTATGATGTTATGTGACACTCCCACTTATGCAGACCGGAACTATTCACGTTTGCTCCCATTATAACATATTATGTTGCTCTGTCTTGGTCAGTATTCAATAATCTTTGCCTATAGCGCTCATCTCGACTTCTCCCATCAGCCCCTGCGGCTCTCTGCCCACCTGTGTTTGCTTGCTGTAATGTGTGTATGTTAGGCCTGCCCATTATAAAGCCAGATCCCTGAGTCTGGGGGAAACACATAGAGGAGAGGCAAAAGCAAAAGCAAAGATGTCCAGAAGACGCAGCCCACTTCCAATGAAGTTCGTTTAAATGCTTCCCTTGTGTATGTCAGTATATAGTGCATGGGCCTGTAATTATTTACTATAAAATGAACTTTGCTACTGTTAATCATATCCACACAGCTTAGGGTACAGCAATAGATTTTATGCTTTGAGTGTGCACAGACATGCATGGCTCCTATTCGTCTCCATACTACGTTTATCACAGATAATAGCCATTATTGCAGTTATAACATGTTGTTATTACACATACTTAGATGCTCTAATTGAAGTTTCATCAAGAGTTTTTTGTTGTTGTTGTTGTTTAATCGTGTGATCTGTGATAGCAGGAGTCCATTCTAAGGTTTCCCATTCTGATCTGGATCTACTGCAGCACAAGCTATCAGAGGAGCTTTTCAGTGTCTAGCAGACATATAACCACGGTAAAAATAGTGCCATGGAAATGATTCAGAACAGTTTCCCATAAACCTTTGTGGACATGGCAGGCTGGAGAGAGAAGGGTCCAAGTGTCTGACTGGAGACAGATCACCTGAACCTGTGTGGAGTTTGCATAGAATGCCAATAGGCTCTGGGAGGCATATTTATGACCACAACAGATCTCTTCGCTGGATGGGTTTGCACAGCCCACTGCAACCTGTCACACACACACACACACAAACACACACACAGTCACACACACATATATACACACACACACTCACACTCACGCACAAAGCGCCACTTGGTGTCTTTGCCAAGAGGTGTCCCTCAGCTCTCCGAGTGAGACTGCTTGTCCAGACTGCTTGGACTAACTTCAATGTATCTTCAGACTCTCATTAGTCCAGCACGGCCTTGATTCACACGTGCTCTGAAAAAAAAAAGAAAGGAAAAAAGAAAACATGATCTGTTTTGGAAAAAGTTCTGTTTCCTCCGAGGCACTCGGGTTATAATCTTTCAAAAATACTTCTTTGATAATGGCCGCTCAGCAGGGTGTCTTTCATCGCTGTTTGTACTGGAAGATCAAACTGTCGTGGATGCCATGACCACCTGACCGCTTCCCTGAGTAGCAATCCATAAACACGGTGTTGACAGTTTGAAGTAATGCCCCATGCCTCATCTGCAGAATTCTGATAAACTCTACAACCCGTTGGCCAAGGCTGCTTTCGGTACAGTATGGTGCCCCCCTTGGGCTTTTTTAACTTAACAACTTCATTTTCGTTTTTGTCTGGGGAGGGTGGCTCCCTCTCTTTGTCTCACTGGAGACCCATAAAGCTTTTATGTTTGGCGCTGGCTTTGGAACGAGGCTTTTACTCTAATGAGCGTTTTGCCAGTCGTGAAAGTCACTTTAAATAACAGTAGCTTAGAGTTTTGTTTCCAGTTATTTATGGGGAGGAACATAGTTGGAATATGTCTTGAGGTCACATTTGACTACATGTACATCAATCAGCACCATTGCCTAGTAACACAGGTAAACACATTTGACAGACATAAACTATGCATTTCTAAATAGACATGCAACCAGCACTTGTTTCAATGGCTCTGTTTCCTTTACTCTCTGAATTGCACTCAGTTGGATTAGGTGAACCTCTTCTGCAAAGCTACAGGGGAGAATAAAAACAATTACTGTAAATATCATTTATAATGAATGACAAGAAGAAGACTATAAAACCATACTTCAGCTCTTGGAGCCTGCAGCCCCTCAAGCTCTTTTCAGCATGTCCAGGCCACTCACAAATTCAAAAAAATCAGGGTTTATAATCTATACTACTGTGTATTTCATGTATTTTGAAATCATCATATATCACTTTTTAATCTCCATTGTGTGATCAAGTGAACACAGATGCATAGGGTCACCATGAGTGCACCTCATTTCACTTGCTAAGTCTGCGATTGTTTAGTGAGACAAATCATTGCACCTAGTTGTCTCCATGAGAGGGAGAGGGAGAGAGAGAAGTGTCTGTGGCGTTAAAGAAAGTAAACACCTTTTGGGTGTGTGCTGTCCTCTACGTTCACACCTTTAAGGCTCTTTTGGTGAGAATTATTGGGTGTTAATGTCGAATTCTCTGTCTCACTGTATAATAACAGGCCTGTTTCGTTTCCCTGTTCCTTTCATGTATCAGGGAGCTCTGTCAAATAATGGTGTCAAAAGTCAAGCAATTGGGTGTTTGAGGTTGAATATAAAATAGTGCTTTAATCTTGGCACCTCGACTCACAGAGCCACCCTCTCATGTCTTAGCGTTACCCATTTAAACATGAGTCTGACAGAGACCAAGACAAGTGACACCAGTGTGAGGTAAGCAAATTACACCTGCCAAATACCTTTAGAGACAATTCGGGAGAACATGGATGCAGTGTCTATTTAATGAGATGCTTATGGCACACACACATGCACACACACACGTGCACTGTCAGATATTCAGATACATGCATGCACATAATGAACAGACAGGCATGATCAGAGACACACTCATTAACACAAAGTCACATATAACCAGAAAGTGCTGGAATGAGGTTCAGCCATGTTTGCAATTAAAGTGGAATTATTTCACCAGTAATGACCCTTGAGGTAGGAATATTTCTGGAATATATTGTGGATTTCTGTGGATGTTAATGTCTTTATCTTGTGAGTATTTAGGGAGAGGCTACATGTACTACACATGATGTACTACACAACATATACTTGAGCATGAACAGAATGCTTCATTGACTTCTTTGAGTACTCTGCTGTGTACTTCCAATTTAGTTGCCATATGGTGAATATAAAAAAAGAATCTGTGGATGAATTTATGAATTTCAATTTTGAGATGGAATATTTCTTGCCTGTCTACCAACAGTTTGGGTCTCATTTGTAATAAATTAAATACCAGAGATTTGTCTCCAAGATACACTGCTTCCATTATTATGGTGTTTTTGCAGGATATAAGATGGAAATAAGTTGGAGAGGGAACAATGATTCTCTAATTTCTCTAATTTGGGGCAGCCATGACCTACTGGTTAGGGCTGCGAGCTTGTAACTCCCCTGACCATGGCTGAAGTGCCCTTGAGCAAGGCAGCTAACCCCTCACTGCTCCCCAGGTGCCACTACAGCAAGCAGCCAACTGCTCCATGTTAGTGTGTGCTTTGTGTGTTTCACTAATTCACGACTGGGTTAAATGCAGAGGCCAAGTTTCCCTCACAGGATCACAAGAGTATAGATTATTAGATTGTTATTATTGTTAACCAATTGTGGAGTACCGCTAATTTCTCTTTTGTTAGGTCTACTTGACATGAATGTAGAGTGGGCATGTAGCTCACATAATTGCTAAAGATTAGCAAAGAGGAGAAACAAAATAGCAACACTACCACGCTTGTCAGGAAGATGTAATGTATCTTTTTTACTTCACACAGATCAGATATTGCTTTTGTGTTATTGCTTGCAGCATTTCTCAATTGAAATTTCCCGGGGACCATTAAATGGTACACAGGTAGGACACGATCTGCTCTCATCTCTGTCATTCCCCTCCCCTCCACGGTCCAGGCCAATCTGTGTCTGCAGATATTGCCCATAATGACATCCCCCTGGAACCGTTTTCTTCCGTTGTTTAGTTTCCACTTTGGTTCGGTCAGCACAATTATGCCGATTGTTTCTCGCCGTGGACAATTTTCCCTTTTCCTCTCCCCACCCGCCTGCATCTTGTCAGTTCTAGGCCATTGACTCACCCTCCTCTGCACTGTACAAGAGCACTTTAGAACCGTACGGCTCCCTGGCGTCGAGTGTAACCTCGAGTGAGGACAATCTTCGTGCTCGGGGAAGGCCAGCGCTCACATGTTTCGTGCACTCGATCATTCGTGCAGACCTGTTCCTGGCAGATAATGCTCGTGCTAATTCAGAGAGCTCCCTGGGAAGACCTGCGGGTATTGTACAGAGGCTTTGGCAGCCTGTGGAGAATTCCCTGCTCTCTTCTAAAGCATTGGACTTGTTGCGCTGTGGCCAGCCCCTGCACCTGTAAAAATACTCTGGTCCTCTGCTGCCTTTTGTTGATCAGACGTCTTTCGGATGCAAATGATGATCACTGAAATGCTGTTGAACTGTTCCATGTCAGTGCCAGGCTCTTTTTCAGTATTCATACCAAGTAGCCAACACACATACGCACATGAAGAAATCTGATTAACTTTCTCAGGGAGCAGGGATTAAGGATTTCTCCATTGAATACTCTGGGCTAGAGGCCTAATCATTGGATTGGCCATAACGATATTCAGTGAAATAGACTAGGCTTTCTGACAGCAGAATATTCATTAGAAGACAGCACATTGCTTATCTATTGGTCTCTAATGAGTTCCACTGGCCAAAGCTAGTTAAAACAATGACATGTATATGGCATGAAATGCAAGAGGAATTCGTTTTTCGGTGGCACATGCTTTGCTGACTCTATGGATTCCCACACCTTTTTCCACTCACCGTTTGTCTTTTTCTGTCATGTTTTTTATCCAATTCATTCTCCTCTCCCGCCATCTTCCCCCTCCCTTCTGCATCCCCTCGGTCATGACCTCGTGCCTGTCTCTCTACACACCTGCAGGCCTCCCTTACACTTTATAGTCATTTCTCAAATGGCAAATATAAGCCGCGCTGTGTATAAACCTCAGGTCAATGTGTTATGCCAGTTCAGGTTACTGAACTTCACTTGTTAGATAGATAGTCTTTATTGTCCATATTGGATCATGTGTTAATCTCCCCCATATATAAATGTCATAGATGACGAAAATGTGAAAAATCAATGTATTAATCTTGAAAATCTTGAGAAATCATTGAATTTCACACGCTTTGCATCAGGACTCACAGTAGGACAGGTATACAGTTTTGTTTCTCTGGTTATCTTACCTAACGACAGAAATGAAATTGGCAGTTCAAATGATGTCTGTAGCAGTAATTTCCAATTCATTTCAATGAAGTCCTGTGATGTTTGTCGCACAGCAGTGAGGCACTACCTGGCGTAATTAGGCAGGGCAACTCAGACCAGTGAATCAAAACAGAAAACAGCTGTTCCAATCAATCAGTACACTGACCTTCCCCCGCAAACAAACCGACCAGCAAACAAACCCAGCGCACAATTATTCTTTGAATTAGAGTGTGCTCGGGCTAATTAACATGTAGTCACATGCTTGCCAATTTCAGCAGGACCAACCAACGTGTTTGCGTTCACTTTGCTGTGCATCTGGATCCTGGCGTCCACAAAAATGATAAACACATCACTGTGACAGAGTGCCAAAAAAAGGATTTGTTATTCTGTCCAATGTCTTGTCTGAGCTCTCCACAACGAATGGTCATTAATAAATGTTCCACGTTTATGTCAATTTGTCTGTCTGACAGATTTACTTCTGCTGCAGTATTGCTTGGCTGTATTCCATACAAACTTGGAAGGACGGGACAGAGGCCTGACTTCATTTAAAACTGGGAACGGAAACAATGGGCCTATTTAGAAGAGTCTTTTTCATCACTACTAATACATGTTAAGTGGAAACAGGTCACAAGTTTTTGAGTTTTGAGTTTTTCTCATATCCCTTACAAAGGTAAAAAAAAAATATAATAATGCTTTGTGTTTAATACACACACACTCATTTAACACCCTATGTAGTTACATATGGAACTCTTCCAAGTCTTTCTATGTAATCAGTGTCCTGAGATTTTTTGTGTTATTCAGATAGCAGTACTGTTTGAACACGGCAAGAAGTGGTTCACACTTTAGTCCACATCTCCTTGTCTCTGTCCAAGGGTTCACGCCAACAAATTGCCAAACACTCTCTCCTCATCATTTGCTATTCAAAAGCAGATGAGGAAGACTGTTTATTTCTCGTCCCGCTGGTCTTTAACGAGACATCTGTGTGAATACCACCGCCGCCATCTCGTCTCATTGACCTTTTAGCTGCTAAAACAAGCATTTTCCAATTAGCGTGCATAGCCGCGGTGTCACGGGTCAGATGCAATTATGCAGTGTGAGATGGGGCGCCCTCTTCTACCTGCTGGGGGGAGAGAGTGCCTCACATGACCTCTTATGACTGTTCTGAACCAGCACATTCAAGTGGCTCCCCAGAGCCAAGCCCACCTTATGCATCCCTGGACTGTTTATGTGCAGCTCATGCGAACTGTCCAAACTGACTTGAGGCATGCTTTTTACGGAGAAATGTGTGTGTTGTATGTGCGTGTGTTTGATCTCACACATGCGCATTTCTTGTACAGGATACTCTGCATTCCCCATAACCTCCTTGAACACATTTCATGTCTTTGGAAGTACCCAGTGGATTTCTGGTCTGCAAACCATGTTGAGCTTTATTGTGTGTTCTTTCAAGTGTCCCACTGCCTGCTCGACTCTGCTCTCTATCAGCCTGTTCTCTCTGGGTCTGTGAGCCCAGACCAGCAGCCCCAGTTTGACGAGCTCCTCAGTGGGCCGAGACTAGGTCCCCTCTCTCTTTACCCCCTCCCAGTGGATTTCTCTCTCTGTCTCTCTCATTCTCTCTCTCTCTTTCTCTCTCTCTGCAGCTCGTTATCTCCCCTCACACCTCTGGGCGTGTGGCACGGTGCTTTGTTCCCTGTCTCCCTCCATTTCCAGGTCTGGGGGAATTTGTTCATTACGGTGCCCTAGTCTCCTGCATCGTCTCTGCTGGCAGCCCCCAGTGCTCCAGCACCACTTCTGCCTCTGTCCTGCTATTGATCCTGTGAACAGCATGTGGTATCTCTCCCAGCACAGGCAATTTTGTCGCTTCATACCCAGAGGAAAAAAATAATAGCCACCCGATGACTGGTTTTTTTTTTCTTACGTTTGGCATTTCTCAAGATACTTTTCTTTTTCTTGTTAACCTCCTTTCCCCAATGCACCACTGAAGACCCTGGGAAGACAACAGTGACCTATTGCACAGGGAGATGATCTGGCCCCCTTTGGCCCAGCTTTGGTCCATTCAGTCCCAGGACCCACTGAAGCACAAAGTCGGGCCAGTTCAGACCGCCAGGGGTCAGAGGTGACTGACCCCCCCTGGCCCGCCCTGCCCCTGGCTTTGCCTGGGTAGTTTCCCGCTGAATGGCTTCATTGTCTGTGCGCCATGGAGAGCAGCCCATAAATCTTGTGTCTGCCTCATGTTGAAGTTGCATTGTGGCGTGGCGAGGGAGATGTCAGCGAAGAATGAGCCTGCCTTTCTTCATGGTGCACTGAACGCTTTTCTTTTTTTTCCATCCAATCCCCTCAGCTCCCTTCCATACAAGCGGGTCTGTAACAAGAACAAGAGGTAGGTGATCATTGTCCCAATCAGGACAACCCTCAGCTCTGTCACACAGCATAATGAAATACTTGCTCGGACCTACATTAAGAGAAGAATAGCTTTGGTGCCTTGGTGCAGGCTAAAAAAGGCTCCTGCTTCTATACGACCAACCAAGCAAAAAGGACATAGGCGTTGCTCCCAGAGGTCAGCTGGACTAAGCTGCTTTGTGTCCGTTTCGTTGCTCTGACTGCTGACCAGTCAACGCATATTAAATCTCCCAACAGCACTGACTTTCTCATTCATGTGGAATTTACATTCATTTTCAGCCTTTTGACAAAATACTTTAAAATTCATCCTGTTTTTTTTTTCTTTCTTTTTTTAAGTATCCAGTCTCCATAGCAACAGTTACTTTTGAGTCATGGTGTCAATTGTATGACACCTACTGTGATTTTTATTTAGAAGTAGATTGAAGCCACATTTGTATTTAATTGTTTCTTTATTCATTCCATTAGCAGATCATATGGTTGATTATCCCGTCATTAGATTGTTCATGGTTCATCTAGAATTTTCTGTAAAGTTGTAAATAAAATAAATAACTCTGGGTTCTTTTAAAAACTTACCCCACCTTCCCAAGGAAAAAAGAAACAGTGATGGGTGTCCACTGTAACTCATGTGGATTAGTCCAATATGGAGTCTTTTTTACGACCCAATGCCTGCAGTTTCCGCTGTTTAAGCTGTAATGCTCAAGTCATCCTCTCTCCATGTTCCCCAGGGCCCATCTCCTGGGCTCAAAGCTGTCTAATCCACAGACAGAGAAAGGGAGACGAGAGAGGGGACCTACACTCATAAACCTGGTGCACTCAACTGTGCCTCACTCTCGGCTTCTGCTCCAGTTCCAAAGGTGTTATTATCCTGTGAGGGGACAAAAAAAATAAAATGTCAGATTTTACACAGATCAAATTTATTTATTTTTGTTTTTTTTCCCTTTGTCTTATTGTGTGTCGTTTTTGTTGTTGTTGTTTGTTTATTTATTTTTGTTTTGTTTTCATGGATGTTTCTTAAGGCAATTGCTTTCATCTATAATGAGTGTCACGCACCATCATAGAGTCTGTAGCCAAGGGTGTTTTGTCTGTCACCACTAACTGGCATGACGTGATGCGGCTGGTGTTACATCACCCAGTTGAGAGTGGCACTGTTGATATGTCTTTGGCAGATTGTATTAAAGAAAGTGGTGTCAGATGTTCAGGCTTCTGATTGAGTTTACAAGACCTTTCCCTGGCACATCTCATAGGCTTGTCAAAATCTTTGTAGGGGCCTCTGACATCCAAGGACAATGGGCACTGAGATGTTCATTTTCTTCATTTATATAAACATTTGATTGAATGGGAATCGAATGGGAATTGAATGGACATTGTTGCCACATCCATAATGACAATAAAATTGCATGTTTATGACTTCAATGATTATACGAAACTTGTCAATTTGGTGCTTGCTCATGTTCAGTCACACCCATAATGTTGGAATTTGCCCAGGAACAGATTCATGTTCAACTGAATAGAAACACCTGTAGATAAAAGCACATCCCGGTTTTCTTATTCAGCCATCCACCTCCTCACTGTCTCTCAGCCAGAGTCTCCTGAATCTAAAAAAGATGCTTGCTTAAAGAACACAGCTCCAGAGGGAAGGTGCACCAGACAGTGAACCTGCGTGAGGCGGTCCTCACCGAGATGATTTGATCTGTGGATGTCGAGCCACATCTGTCTCCTTCCCCTTATTACGTAAACCCACTAAACTGGAGTCACTCTTGTGAGCTCAGGCAAGAAAGAAGAAGCCAAATGGTGGTGAATAAATAACTGCCTTGTGCGTAACGTGGCGCAGATGTTTAGAATGTAGTCAGTGCAGTGCAGGAGTTTTTGTTTAAAATAGGCATCGGGTCCTGCGCTGTCCCTGTGGGTTGCAGTGCTTGGTGACTGCTGCATAGGCCCAGTCATGAGGACTTACTCTTGATGGTATCGCAGTGATGGATGATGGGAGTATCCAGAGCCCTACAGCAATTCATCATCTTCTCTTCTGTCAAATTACATTGCAGTGGTACATGCAGCACAAAAATGAAGCTGGATGATCCCTTTCATCCACACAGCCACAGTCTGCACAGCTGCCTGCTGAACAAGTGCAAAGAAGAGGCATTTACCCTGGCATCGCTCTCCAATCACTGACCTTCTACAAAGTCCCTCAAAGCCGAGAAGCATGTTTGGCTTTATGGTAACTTGGCAACTGAAGCGTAATATTCAATTCATAACATAAAAGGTAGAACTGGGGTGCTTGGTCATGGTTGTCTTGGTGACCTGCTTAAGAGATGCGCTTTGGGCTTTTGGGAGTGATCAGATGGGGCGCTCCTGCCATTTGATGCCCTTGTTTTCACTGCCTGTCCTGTGACTGACAAAACATAAATTTGAGAAAATATGTCAGATGCTGACATGGGAAAAGCATTCAGTAGTGAGTGACATTTGTCCCTGTGAGATCCACGATTGTTCATTCACCCTAGTTTGTCTCAAAACCACCAATTATTTCAGCAACAACAACAACAATACATTTACATGTACATTTACATGGGCAGTTCCTGTGTGTGGTTGTGTGAGACTAACCCAGTTCTACCAGTTGGGCACCATTTATGCATGGTGGCTTGTCTCCTAATCTCCTGGAGAGGTGACATCACCAGTGCAGTTGAGGTGTCCAAACAGCTGTCTGTTCGGCCCCTAGAGGACGCACATACATAATTGGGTCAACTTTCATCCACTACATTACCTCCTTTTGTCCTCTGTGTAATGAAAAAAAACATGAATATTAATTAAATTCGGTAATTATGATAATGATTTAATTCCACAAATGCGTGTTATCTGAATACATTAGCGGGGAAAATATGTGGGTCTGCCAAAGAGTGTTGCACCGAGGTCACCCGCTTTTTCAGACGGACTGCGCATTTCATGCATTTATTCATTGCTATAAATTGCATTTTGCTGACCGAGTAAATGCAGACAGCTGTGATTTCTGCCTCAAATCTATTTTGTCGGAATGGTATTGTAAACGGCTCGGTGTAAATGGACCTCAGATCTTTTCTGATAAGGTCGCAACGGAGAGGAGGGTTACATTGGGCCGCGACTTTGTTAAAATCTGCGGAGACAACAGTAGATTTGTCTTAAATGTGAGACATTAAGTAGTAAATATGCAGCGAGCTTGAGATCAGATAAGCTGGGGCCGAGCGCCTGTCGTGACGGCTGCTGTTTCACACGCTTTGACATTCAAATATTGTCGCTCCTCAGCGGGGGTCTGTTATTATATCTTGGTGCGTGTTGAAATTTTTTGAAGCATTTTTTCTACTTAACTCTTGAAGTTTTTATAGCTTTCTTGATCTTTTTCAGCCTTTAAAATATTTTATTTCAGGAAAGGTTCAAAAATACGAGAAGATCCCATTAAAATTCATAAAATAGCTTAAATAGGGCAATGCCGTACTTTTATTAGCTTTTTAATTTGAAATGGGTAACCTTGAGACCAGAAAGTTCGTTTTCCTTGCCTTAAATCAAGACTAGTATAATTTACATGCGGAAAAACGCTGGGGCTCATGCACTAACTCCTTAGGGAGTCCAACAGTAAACAGGAGAGTGAGGAAGAGCTTACTCAGCACTTGAGTGATCTCACTTCCTTCCCCACCATTGGTCAACATGGACCACTGAAAGAAAACAAACAACGATGCCAACACCTAAACAGCCAGTTCCCCTCATCGCTCTGTCAGACCCACAGCTGTTTCCTCCTCGTTGTCAGTGTGTGTGTGTGTGTGTGTTTGTGTGTATGAGGGTGTGTTTGTGTGGGCAATTTGTGTGTGTGTGTGTGTGTGTGTAGGCTGCTCGAAATGCAGGTTAAGTTCAATTCTCTTCTTATCTCTTTCTTGACACCATCAGCTCTGTTGCTCTTAGATAAACAGGTCACCCTTACTGCTAAAATAAGACTGCAGTATCAACACAATTCAGACTGGAAGACTTTTAACACAAATCAAAACAAAGATTAAATAACTTTTTTTGTTGTGATTTACTTTTCTAAACAACTGCTTGGAGCAGACATTTTGTGTCTGCTCCTTCTGTCTGAAGCTTTGGCTCTAAAGCACATTCTTTGGTGCTTGTTGACTGTGCTCTCTCCTTCAGTAAAGTACTCTATTTACTTGAATAGGGACATTTTATTCACAAAACTGCTGAAGACATTAATGGGTTTATTTACATAATTATTGTGCCCTCCTTCACGTTACGTGAACAGACAGGGGCAGTCCTCGTCCAACTCTGAGGTGAGGTGGAAGGTGGTGATCAGGATCTCAGCCCTGGGGTCACTTAAGGTTCTACAGGTGGAGACAACATGGCTGACTAGACATGACTGGGATCCCACCTTTGATGTCGGTGTTGTGGCAGATATAGTGGTCTTGCATAAGTGTGCTTTTGGCTCAAGGTGCAGCACAGGTGCATCTGACATCCTAATGTGTGCATGTACTTTGATGTTAAGAAGGATGACCTATGGCATATGTATGTTTGTGTGTCTTGTGTGTTTCTTGGCAGACAGGGTTTATGTCTCTATATGAGCATGTGTGTCCATGTGGATATGATGGGTCTGTCTCTGCACGTGTGTGCCCCTGAATTTGTGTGTCTGTCTATGTGTGTGTGTGTGTGTGTGTGTGTGTATGTACACCCCTTAGGGACGTGACTGAGATTAGGTGCAGTCCTCCCAGGCAGGCTCTGGTGGTTTTTGCAGCTGATTCCTGGCAGAGTGTGGGATTGGGTTCCAGTCGGTGGTGATGGATAACGCTGACCGAGCCACTTCCCTTCCTCCCTACCGCCGACCCCTACACCACCCCCCCACCCCCTCCCTCTCATGTTCAGCCAAATGGCAAACTGTTCCACACAATTCAGCTCAGCCCTGGGCGCTGGTCAAAATACCATCAGGAGAGCAAGGCAGTCATCAGACCACATGTCACCAAGTAGACAAAGAAGAAGATGATGTTTCTCATACTGCAGTTTTATGGCTTCCTCTATGAAACAGAGTTTGAGGGACACAAATTAAATAAAAGGAGCCTCACTGGAGAGAAAGAAACTAGTATTAGAGACAGCTGTTGTTCATATGGAATTTTTTTCTATAGGCCATCAAAGAATACCTCGTCCAACTCCCTAACATGTGGCTATAATGACCGTATAATAGTGCAACTGGTAACTCTTTACCATGCGCTTATTACAATGTATCTCATAAATTCAAGTGTAATAAACTGTGAATCAAAGTGTAATGTCATGTATCTAATGGTGGACTAATGAAAAACTCTTATAACACGTTAAATAGGAAATTATTGTTGGCAGAATTTTTTCCTATTAGGCTACACATTTGCTATAACAACCGGTAGTACACTAAATTACATCATGTATAATGAAAGTCCATTGTAATGGAAAGTCCAAGTAATAACAAGCTATACAGTTTGTTACACTTTTATTAATGGTGTAGGTACACCTGAGAAGACTAATGATAATAAATGCTTCTAATATGAATGCTTCTATGAATGCTAATAGAAACTACACCAATTAAATGCAGCAACATGTGCATCATCCCCTCACTGTTATGTTCAAAATATTGCTACAATATACTTGAGTGTACTGTTTTACCGATTTAATCCAAACTAATAAACAGCTGAGACAGTGTGTAACCGAGGGAGTAAACAGTAACCAGTCCAGCCCAGAGCCTCAAACCTGTGGTCTCACAGCAACTTCAGATTGTCAGTTGATAACCTTAGCCAGCCAACAAGTCAACTGACTAGGAGGTTCTTGAGATGCCGAGAGGTTTTTCCTAACATTCTACTTGTAGCTAGGCTAGCTGGCATCTGTTAGAAGTACACACCACAGATGATAATTAGCTTTATAGCTAATTCTGGTATAGGAGTTGTTCTGTACAACCCCTGTGAAAGGTGTATTGGGGAAGTCGGGGTACACTATTTTAATGATGCAGGCCTAATTGCAAAGAGAGTGACACAGCCTCCAAAACCTATGTTGATAGTATTACTGCATGATGACGGTCATAAGATACATTTATCTATGACAATACAGAGTTTATTGGAGAGGTTTGCTTGACTTATTTGCTTGACTGTTACCAGTGGTAATAATGCTTTATTACTGTAACGTTACAAATGAATTCCAAATATTTAGAAAGTGAGAAATACAGAAGTGATCTGTTGTAAGAAGTGTGGGGATGCCATACCCCTGTGTCCATGCGTATGTATGTGAATGTATGTGAACCATATATATTCAGCTGTAAATCTTTATCTATAAGTACACATCATGTAATGGGGCCCAGGGCATTTGCAGTGAAATGTTACAATGGAGGACAGTCTAAAGGAAGCTCAACCGAAGCGCCCTTGTTTTGAAAAGAAAGTCTATCTCGTCTGGAAGCCTCTAGGTGGGTCGTAAAAGGTTTTTCTATTTCCTGTGCTGTCCCTCCCCGAACAATATCTTAACCTCCCGCTCCTCCCCAGACCTTTCACATGCATGCAAAGGAGTTCAAGGCCAGCCCGGACTCACAGCTTTTGCCATTTTTGTGTTCAGCTTCGGCGGTATTGTGAGACCTTCCCTGCACAGCGGGGCTGTATTTGTATAGGGATGACATAAAGCACTGCTGACCTCTCTCCATAAGGCCTGCAAAATTCAAAGGGGGCCAGAGAGGCAGCAGCAGCAGCAGCAGCAGCAGCGGATGAAAGAGGAAGCCGAAGCTCTGCAGAAAAGCCCTTACACAGCACGACTGTACTAGCTCCTGCATTAAAATGTATGAGGGGTCTTGAATATGCAGTGGGGTTGGTAAGAGGCTGGTTAAGTTCCACTGCGGGATCAAGTATCAGTCTACTGCATGGTTCCTGTCAGCGGCAGCCTCCCGTAGTCCCCACTGGCCCTAGCAGGGGTCAGGCAGTGGCTAGACAGGCTATTAACCAGGTATTAAACCCTCGTCACTTCCCATGCAGATAATGCAACCCAAAGCCGCAGCGGAGTGCTATCAGTCCCCAGCCAGAGCTAGCTGGCAGCGAGCGAGGAGTGCAGCGTGTCTTTGATAGATGAGGAGGTCAGCAGGGGTCAGGGTGCAGTCCTCCGAGCCCGTCTGGCCGGTTTCCTCGTGCAGAGCTGGAGAGCCCCGTGTGACGATGGCCGTCCGTCAGCCCAGATAAACACTAGGCCAAGCCAGGGACGCATTTTCGTTTAGAAGTTGTGGAATTAGGTCAAGCAAGCTCCCCCCTCCGAAAGTTAAAAATGATACCAGTGTTGGCTTGTGAAAACATGAGCTATGTCTAGCAGGCAGGGGAGAGAAGTCCTGTTTGAACTAAATAAAAAAAAAAGAAAAAGAGAAAAAAAAACTGGAACGTCAAATTCACCATTTATAATGAAACAGAAAGAGCTGGACATCTTTTTCCAGCACAGAGCAGGGATTGGGTTACAACTGAAGACCTCATGATGTGTTGGACGAAATCCCTGACGCCTTTTCACCGCTGAAAGCGGTTGAGCACAGATGAATAAATGCTTTGGTGTGGGCTGCATGTGCAGTGCATGATCCTTCTGGTGGAGCCCCTCTCCTCGGAGACACAACATTACCATTATCAGAAAAATTATTAATCATCATCATCATCATTAGTCATCATCAGTCTAGTACTTAAGGAAGATAATAGCACAATTTCTTTCAGTTAAAAATGCCTCCTGATAAATCAATACCATTATGGCAAAAATAAAAAGTTAGAAATATGTACTGAGAGTGAAAATTCAGGAAGGAATCTATGGGAATGTCATTCTGATTAGGTTTTTATTCTTTTCTTGCTGGCGGGCATGAGTGATGTGCTTGTGACAGGTTTATGGAGATAGAGTTATGATGAGCTTCTTGCGCAGTGAATCCTGTCGATGTCTTTTGTCGACCTGCGAGCAAACAGGCGTCTCAGCGTGAGACAGAGGAGCAGAGCAAGAGGCTGGACTTGGAGCAGGAGGTGCGCACATGTCTGCTGCTTCCCCACGGCGGAGGGAGAAAGAGAAAAAGGGAGAGGGAGAGGGAGAGGAAGAGGGAGAGGGAGAGGAGGCATTCACATCCGCCTTCATCGCTGCTTTCATGTGGGCCCTGGGTGTATGGGCCCCGTCTCCCCCTGCGGTAACAGTGAGTGTGTGTGTGTGTGTGTGTGTGTGAGTGGTGGTGGATGGGTGGGGGGGTTTAGGAGGTCTAGAGACAGAGATCCTCGCTGGCAAATCATCCAGAAATCGAGTTCCAGCTTTCGTCTGTGAGAAAGGAGAGCCTGTTCTCACCTGCCATCAATTCTGTGGGAGAAACCAGGAAAAATAAATAGGCGGGGTCTCCCGCTGCTCCAGTGACACGTGGATCATTGGGAACATTTGAAGTTCAGAAAATGTTTTTTTTTGCCCTGAAATAGTGTGAATGTGAAGGGTGGGTGTGGGGGGTAAAGGTTTAGAACGAAATAGATGTTTGAGAAGAAAGCCAAGCACATGGGCTTTTTGCTGAAATCAAATTATCATGATTCAGGCTGTCAACTGGTAGGATGTTCTTCTTGAAGTCAGTGAGCTGCTTGGACATTATCATTTTGGTTATGTGATGACTTCTTAACAGTTAGATAACATCCTTCATTTTCTTAGAACTATTTTGAAAAACTCCCATTTTCTGTCATATTTGATTTGGAGCTAGCTCTGAATGGCAGGTACCAAAAAAAGAAAATCTGTTTTACACCTATGTGTTTAACAGTTGTTTTGAGCGGATTATGCCAAACAAGCCTGGTTTCAATTTTTTAACTTGTGCAAGGCTCTTTGAAGATGCTCTCACTGACAAATGAGAATACTGGCTTCCATTTAAGTTTTGGCTGCTCCCTTTTTCCTCGTTATTTAAGCAGGCTCTTGCTGCCAGATGTCAATTAATTTAGCACGGTAGATGCTTTTGATTTCTACCTATAATGTGATGGTAGGAAAACGGCATAATATTGTGATTAATTGCCACTGTTCGGAATTGTGACAGACCTTGTGCTCGGCAGACAACATGTGGAAACTGTAAGTGATGAACGATTGCGTCGGCGTCTTACCCTCGCCTGTCAGGTTCACTCTCAGAGACTCCACTAGTAAGGAGCTTGCCAGCTGTTCAAATAATTCTTCCCTCCTTAAAGTATGAAGTCTGGAGGACTAGAGATGGGGCGTGGGGAGTGGAGTGAGATGGTGTCAGCTCATGCAGAGACCAATTTAATTAGTCTTAATTGATATGTCTGTAACTTACAAGCACATAGGTCAGAGCAAATGAAGGGCTCATGCCTTGAAGCACTGACCTGTATGTGTAGTAGGAGTGCATTACCCATGCTTCTCAGCTGTACTGCTTGTCATCTTGAGAGTGTATCAGTGACACATGCAGACACTACGAGCATTAGCCCCCTTTAGCCCTAAGCCCTAAACTCTCACTCATGACTTCACTCGCATGAATTGCATGGTTTGCTCATTAATGCCAGTCAAGTTTAGGGACGACATTGACATTAAACCAGTGGGGGTTGTGAAGATTGTAAAAACATACAGTATTTATACTTTTGCTGAGTGGCTACTAAGTTATGTAGAGACTTAAAACCTCTTTAGAAAAGGATAGAATGATAAAAACAGCTTATAGTTTTGCAGTTGACAGAATCATGCTATAGAACTCACATTGTGTCTTAGGAAGAGTGTGAATAGATGACTAAATTTCGTATTAAATGGGTTGTAGTGGCGCTGTGAATACAGACCCAGGGGAGCTATGTGGGTAGCAGCCTGCAATGGATGAATATGTTCAGCATCACCATGTGACTTTTGCTGTCACAAAAAGATCAGCTCACATTGCCGACTTTGACAGCACGTTGCCAAGTGGTTGTGGAACCAATAAATTGGCAATTACAAACTTTGCACCCCTCTGCCACTGGCACA
>PYXC01000089.1:2770000-2775000 GCA_015244755.2 Tenualosa ilisha | reverse complement strand
TTAGTTATAATTAAAAGGCACCATGGCAACTGCTGTATGATGTTCCTACCTAAAGTTCATAAATAGCTGTGTTCTATTGTGGCAGGTGCTGTAATTATGAACGTAATTATGAGCTTTTGTTTGATTCCCACTGGTTACATGGACTCACCTCTGAGTCATTGACGTACCCATGTGGTTCTCACTGGATTGGTTGTAATTCACCCCCACACACACACACACACACACTGACAGTTATCTTTTAGGAATATCTCACTGGCACTCTTTCAGTTTTTGCTTCAGTAACATCACACTGATACCTTTCATGGATTCTTTTTCTGTGCTGGTCATAACTTTAGCATGTACGAGGCAAACGATGCCATTCATTCTAAACATTTAAGGATGACTGTTGAATTGATTCATGTTTCCTCTGCTGCCATAGAAGTCCATTCTATCATGCCCTTATGTATCCCTTTGAACGTTCTAGCATGCCCTTATGTATCCTTTTGAATGTTGTTTTTTTTTCTTGAAACACAAGTAGGGAACTCAACTGACCTCCTTAAAAAATGCTGCTATCTGTCCTGCCGCATGTTTGGCGGTAACATTTGTATTTAAATCCTGTGCTCTGACACTTGCCAATACACTGTGGGCTCAAACCAAACAAACACCCACATTTTGGCTTTGGGAGATTATTTAGCAAGCTCGATTAAGATGGTGAGCGTGCAGGCATTTTCTCCCAGGGCTGTTTTGAACTGGTAGACAGATGCTGGCACCTGCGCGCATTGTCCAAATTTGCCAGCAGCACAAAGCAACTGGCACCGACCTACTTAACAATCCGTGGAAATGTGTCTAGATTAATGACACACATGGATCAGAATTCAATGACTTATGCAAATCAAATCGAGAGGTTGCAGAGAATGGTAGCAAATGGAGGGATTGCAACATTGCCATTTAGTGATTGAAAACATGAGACATGGAGACTATGAATAATTTGAGAAATTTTTGCATTTGGTGAGGCTCAGTGTAGAGCGGAAACGTGATCACACTGACTGCAGTGGATCATGACCACAAACGGTTGTGACATGCAAATTGTAACATTGTAACCTATTATGACAGACATGCATGGGTTGAGTGAGAGTTTCCCTTTCAAATTGCTCAGCAGTTTTAATACATCTATGTAAACATTTTCCTTGTGCTTAATTTCAAAGATTCATGGATGACTGCCCTTTGAGGAAATCATTCATTGTGTTCTTTTTTATGGTGCTTTGACTTCATCGCCAGGATTTGTGCTAAATCAGAACATCTAGTCTCTCATTTTGTGATGCTCATTATTTGGAGCCAAAACAGAGTAATTTCATTTCTGTAAAACTTGGAAATATACCCATAATCCCCTCCCTGTAAAGGTATTCCAAAAGCAAGAGCCAAAAAAATAGCCAATCATTTACTAAGTCTCTGTTTTTACTATCCCCCCGCTCTCCTTTATTTGACAAAGACTTATGTAATATGCATGAATATAATATGAAACCAAGTTTGCGGCAATGCTGGGACAGCTCTTACCTCTTTCTCTCTCTCTCTCTTCCTTTCTCTCTGTCTTTTCACCAAACTGCCGCTGAACACCTGTGCATGGAATAGGGGACTGCATAATTGAGCAAAAAGGGCAGAGTGATGGCAGCATCAAGCTGTTTTCTCTCTCCTTCCCTCACTCTCTCTCTCTCTCTCTCTCTCTCTCCAGCTGAAAGCTACTCCTATCTCCTCATATGGAGAGCAATTAGGGCCCCCCTTTATGAAGTGGCATCTCCTTTGCAGGGACTGAAAGCTATTCCTGTAGAAATGTCAAGGAGATGAAATTTACTTGCAGTTTATTTGTTCATATCCACTTTTATTACTTGTTATCCACGCAAATATATTCCAGCCCTGCAGCAGTTGGCTCACAGAAGTGTTGCATCTGTCCATGGATATTTCTTAGAAATTGGACAAATGCTTTGCCCAGCCACAGGATTGCTTCAGGCAGGCCTAGCTGACTATATATCTCCAATATATCAACTATTTGCGGCGCTATTTGCATTATCTATGGAAGTACCTCAGGATTTCATCAGTAAGAAAACTCAAGCACCATTGTATGACTGTATGGCTCAATGTATACAGTCTCTCTCTCTCTCTCTCCTCTCTCTCTCTGTAAGTGTGTGTGTGTGTGTGTGTGTGTGTTGTGTGTGTGTGTGTGTGTGTGTGTGTTTGTGAGTGTGTGCGTGTGCTACTTGGCCGGATTTCTGTAGGCTTTTCAACAATTTACTTTACTTGACCTTTGCCTTGTGATTCTGAAATGATCACAATTTTATTTAACATTTCCAATGTTTTGATGTGTTCTTGGCCTACTTCATAAGCAAACCTAAGTTACTTTTAAACTGAACAGTCACTAACATTTAAATGTCACCCAGACATTTATTCTGACATCACTTAAATAAACAGATGTTGCAGGGTGAACTCAAATTGTTCAAATTGTCCCAACTGAGGAAGCACCGTGTACTCTGATGAAATTTAAATTGCCTTCACTGAATCTGGGTCAGTTCTTTGAAGACTCACTGTGTCAGGGAGTCTTGTAGGAAACAGTCCAGAACAACTTGACCTTCCAAGTCAAGTCAGGTCAAGTGGGTTTTATTGTGATTTCAGCCATACACACTATAAATAGTGAGATGAAACAATGTTTCACCATGGACTCAAGTGGTGCCACATTAAGATACATAGAAGACAGTTGAGACAGGCCACATTTAGTGCACTTAGGCTACATTTATTGCGCATACTAAATAAATATAAATATACATAAAGTTACATAGTCTCAAACAAATCCACTGTGACTTCTCTTACCAGTCACACCGAAGAGCCTGAAATGCTCTGTCATCAGGATGACATTCCTTTGTTAGGCAGAGGGAGGCAGAGAAAGGGAACGAGATTGACACCACAGCCAGAGCAAGTGGAACTGATACGCTAGTTAATTAAGCTTTGTTCTAAATTCTCTCAGGGTTTTGTATCTCGTTTCTCCTTTCATTTTTCATATATATATTTTTTTTTTTTTGGAGGAAACCAGATTTCATGAAGACATTTCCGCACACTCTGGCAGTGCAGAGAGAGTGAGCCAAGCAACCATTTAAAATGTTCACTAACATCACGGCAGAGAGGGCCAGTGGCCAATTAGCTCTGACGAGGAGAAGGAAGAGCATCTATGATGAATTTTAATGATGCTCCAATTTTACCAAACACACATTTTCATTACATCAACCACTGGTACCTTCTCTCACTGCACAGAGGAGTCAACTAATTTCACACCCTCTGCGTCGCACAGCTCCCCAAACCAGCACTGTGGATGCTGATCTGGTTTAAATTAGATGTGCTGACTACTGTCAGTGAGAATGTCATTGACCTGATGTAAGATTTGTTGATAGAGTACATCAGGGATGACTCACCGCGCAAAATGTCACTGCCACTGCCAAAACAAAGTGCTATCCTCTTGTTTTTTAGGCTGTGTATCTCATGCAACACTGGCCCAAAGCTTTCAAAAATCAAACGACCATTGCTTCATACACCCACCCCCCTCCCCCGCTCCCCCGTTCCCCCCGTTCCCCTATCACCACCACAACCTCTCTCTCTCTCTTTTTCTCTCCCTCTTGTGCTTTTTCAAATTAGACAGTGATGAGATGTTAACAATGCCTGTGAAGCCACTTAGCTGGATCTATCCTGGTTTGGAGGTCACCTGTGCAGGAGCCCCCCTCCGGAACGGTTTCGGTTGGTGAAGAGGAGGAAGAGGAGGCACACACTTTGGGGGCCTACGGTGAGGTCAGCGGTCCCCCCTCACAGGGCTGCTCGCAGATGGCCTGACTACCACTCTTTGTTCCTTGGCAGGAGGCTCGTTTTCCTACATTCCGAAACGGCCTGCAGTTTCATTTTTCCTGGCATCCCATGCCTCCTGTAATGTCCCTCAGTCAGTGGAAAGCACAATACTCTCTGGGAGAGAGGGAGAGAGAAAGAGAGAGGGAGAGGTGGGGGGGGGGGCTGAGGGAGACAGGGGAGCGGGCGAAAGGGGAGAGAGGCTTAATTTGTTTCTGTGGAATCTAATACTGTTGGAGCAGAGTGGGCTGGGGGAACAGGCTCGCCGCTCCGTCCCTGTGCTGATGACATGGAGCCTTAATCAGATCCAGATGCCCCCTCGCACACACACAAAGGCAGGCCAGCAGCCTCACCTTGGGCCCGGGCCGGCCCAGAAGAAAGCATGTTTACATGGCTGCTGCGCTGGGCCTCTGCCATCCATTTAGCCCTCCTCCTGCCCACTCCTGTTCTTTGCCCTCCCATTTCCCAACACACATATACACACACATACACACACACACACACACACACACACACACACACACACACACACAAACACATGCAAACACACACACACACACATACACGTAGTCACACACAAACACACTTACACACACACACACACACACACACACACACACACACACACACACACAGATTCCCTCAGCCTCCCCCCATCCGTCAACCCCTTGCCCCTCTACCTCTTTCACTGCCCCAACCGCCCCAACCCCCCCCCCAAGCCCTTTCTCTCTACACTTAAAGTCCTTGATATTTGCCCAAGGAAGTAAAGCGAATAGGAAAAGTATTTCTTGGCAAAGCGCGCTAACACGGCATGTCTCTTGCAGCAGTCAAATCAAAAACATATGACCTATAAAGGGGAAGGAGTCTTGGATTAGGTTTAGGTAGCGGCTATATAAATGAGAGTTTCCTGTTTGTGTTATTCTTCTAAAGACATGTCTATTGAGGGAGAGAAGAGGACTTCTCTTTGAAAAAGAAAAGTCAGTTTCTATAGTAATTTTGATAACAGTGTATAACGTTTTCTGCTGTCAGGTGGATGTAATAAAGCACATTACATATGTACGTGTAATAAAACACATATAAAATAAAGTCGCTTATACTATACCTTTTTGTGCAAAGAGTCTGCAAATAGACGTTCAAATTTGACC